>CM065354.1:5771001-5978501 GCA_033032245.1 Poecilia picta
AATTAATTTCAGCTTCTGTGGTGATTTACCCAAACAAGTTGCTACCAAAAACAAATAAACCTCTCGTTGTGTCAGCACCTCTTCACATAAACTTTGACAGTAGATCATCTAAAGTAAAGTTTCTGTAATCTGTTGCCTGTTGAAAGTTGCATCTAGACTTTTTCTGTCAATATAAAACATCAGAACTTTTTAGGATTGACTTTTATCTTCTTTCGAAAAGCAACCATCTGATAAAGTTATTTAGTTTTTTTAAAATAAAAAAAGTGTTAAAACTTAGAGCAAAATATGAAATGATTTGCCTGTTATTCACCCAAAAACTGCACTGTGGTCAAAATATAACTAAATGAGTGTTTATTTAAAAAAAGTAGTTTTATTATTGGATTTGACATGGCTGCACAGGGTACAGGTCTGATTAAAAAAAACCCATTGTCACACTTGTAGTCGTTTTTGTTTGAAGTTTTATTTGTATTTCATGTTTTTCACGCAAAATTACAGCTTCTCTGAAATATTTAGGACATTTTCCACCTTTGCGCTGCTCCCCGTCTGTGCTTTTCCATCATCGCCACACTTTGGGCCGCGGGGCATGTCTCCCCAGTTCTGTCACCCTGCATCAAGCAAACACGTCTTGGGGGGGACAATGGTCTCGGACATTCGCGTTAATGCCCCCCCTCCCTAGACAGATAAGAGACCCTTGGAGAATGGTGTCGCAGCCAGCTTCTCCCTAAAACCCAGACCCTCCCCTTCCCGGCTCTGCCTCTCCATCACAAAGTGTGCGTGCACTGTGCAGTGACCGACTTTTTTTATTTTTTTTAGGCGGGGCGGGGGGACAATTTGTCCTGCGGCTGTACTGTCTGGCCCCTCTCGTCTTGAGACCAACCCCCAGCCTTTAATGCACACATACACACACACACGCACGTGTGCATCCGTCCTGCTTCGAACAGCCTTGGAGACCCTCTGCCAGGGAGTAAACATCCATGCCACACCCCCCCCCCTCCCACCTCCACACCAACCTCCCCCCGGGGCAGATCTACCCCTTCTATCTGTGGTGCTTCAGGGTTAACCACTGATTACATCTGACACTTAAGCTTTGGGCTCAAGGCATTCAGGTTACCCCCCCTCCCCGTTACCTCCCAAAGAACATTAAAGTACAAGCATTTATTATCAATAACAACAAAGCAAAACCTTTTCCAAAATAAAAAAAGTCACCTTTTGTGGATAATAGTTGCAATTTGGGTTATTTTGTACCCAAAGAAATTCTGGTGAACTGCATCTATTTGACCAAAAAAAACATCCTTGAACATATGTGTAAGGAACTTTTTCTTGTGTGGCTTTCAAAAACTGTTACTTACAAATACATCATTGTGGATAAGGATAAGGACTTTTTATAAAGTATGAAATGTTGTGGTCAGAAGGAACTTTGTTCTTCTTCCTCCTTCCTTGAATAAAACAGCAGGAATTTCCCCTCCCTTGGCGACCTTTTTCCTCACTCGGTCACTATTTGCTTTTCCCAACTTTAAATAATTTACTTGGAGTCTCCTGCGCAGATTCATTACTGCAAACTGGTATAAATGAGGATCAGAACCCAAATCGGTGGACAGAAGGCATAGCATAAAACTTTATGCCTTAAAAATTTAAGCATACAGTCCTATCAACTGGATGGATTTAAAAACAAAAATATATACATAGTTCCATAATTCTTCAAAGTGTTTAACTAAAAAGAGAAACAAACTGACTTGGTGTTACATGGGTGAGAGGTACAAATTGGTGAAGAGGCAAAATGACTCAGAGCCACATTTTCTACTTTTTTAAAACTCGCGTTGAGAAGTAAAGGTTCAATTTGATCAGCAGAAAAGTGCCACATTATGCCTTTTCCCTCCTTTCACACTTTCTTGCCGTTTTGCTCTGAAGATTTTAGGAAACATTTTTCAATCAGTAAGCATAACCAAACTCTTCCTCTCCTTTAACTCTCCTCTAAATCGGCAGAGGCTTCGCGTTTGACTCATATTTTACGAAAATAAACGGAGAACGTTTGCCGCCGATTCCTTCTGTTTACAGCAGGAAAGTTCTGACTGTTTTTAAAGAAGCGGTAACGATGCTGTCCTTTCTGTCCCGTCTCTTAGGTTGATGCTGATGCTAGACAGCGCGCTGCCTCTTTAAGTGCAGTAGCCACATCATTAGGCTAATGGAGATTGGCTGCTGCCGCTGCTGGACGCCTGCTTCCAGTTTCCTGTTCGACCGTCCGGAGCGTTGGATCAGCCCGAGCTTGCATTTAAGCGGACACTCCCAGACGCCCTTAGTTTTGGCAGGATAACGGCCTCCCTGTGAATAATACTTCCATTACATACACACACACACACACACACACACACACACAACACATTCACATCTGTTCTGCAGCACACAAACAAACACACACACATAAACACAACGAGCCGGCTGCTCGATTCGCTGAACTGTGTGGGAACCAACCTGACAGAGATGACATCTAACAGCCACCAAGGTAAGACTTCTCAGTTCTTTTGGTGATTTTTTTTACAACATTTTTATAAGTTTTTTTTATCGTTAGCCTTATTGTTTTTAACATATAATGTAACCCCCACCCCATCTCATCTCAAGTTTTAATATACTTTTTATTAGATTAATTATGCATGAGCGGAAACGTTTGCCCATTCTTCTTCCGGAAACAGCTCAAGCTCAACCTGACCAGATGGAGAGCATCTGTGAACGCAATTTTTCAAGTCTTGCACTAGATTCTCACTTGGATCTAAGTCTGGGCTTTGACTAGGCCATTCTGTTGTAGCTCTGGCTGCATTTAGTGCCGTGGAATGAAATGCAATGCTTTGGAAATCAAACCCACTGACAATTACAATATTTTGACACAAGACAAAAACGACTCCCAGCAGGACGGGAGTGTTTTACTGTCTCACAATTTGATTGATAATCAATTTTAAATTTGAACCATAATAATTTTTCATTTTACAAACTGAACATTTGGTGGAAAAAAAAAACAAGTCCGTGTTTTTATCTTCAATGACGACGGGTTCAGTCGTGTCTCTTTCCCTTTTTAATTTTTGTACTGTCCTCTTTGTTTTGGTGTCTTCCGCTTTTGTGTACGTTCCCATGCCAACTGCATAGCGGCGTCCCGTATAGTTAGAAAATTTAGACTTTTTTTTGTCCTTTTTTCAAATTAATTTTGGGAATTTTTACATCAATTCTAAATCACATCAAATGAGAATATTTTTTATTCTCTTAGTGTCCAGTGTTACCTTCCCATCAGTTCTGATCACATTTTCTGTCCCCGATAAAGAAAATCATCCACACGGCATGATACTGCCACCGCCATGTTTCACTCTTATGTAGGGTACTTTTGCAGGGGACTGTATATATTAAAACAGAGTTAATAAAAACCTCTCGCTTCTCAGGTGGGTTAACATTCGATGGGGGTCCTCTGAGCCCCCTGATGAAATGTTAACCATTGCATGTCGAGTAACGAGCACTTGGCCGCCACGCTGCTGAACGCCACGTTTTGATTACGGGTAGAGACAGATCGCCGCTCACTAAAACGCAATAAAACATTTTAATCCGGTCTTACGGCGGCTAATAGGCTCAATTCAATATGAATGAGCTCCGGAGTGTGATAGAAGGTCCACAGCATCGTCTCATTAGGCGAGGCTCTTCCTTTACTCCCTGGCAGGCTAATGAAGCTTCCATTCAGCAGCTTTGGCTCGTGTTTTAGTGAGCTGATGAACGATTCCGTGACCCGCTGGCAGACAAAGAGGTTTTCGCCGGCTGCCACACCACCTGACGAGGTGTCCAGCGTGTCGGCTTTGCACACCTGGGAGCACGTGCAGTTTAAATAGCACAGCTGAGGCAACCGTCAAGACTCCCTGGAGGGATGTGAGCGCCCGGGGCGTTCCAACATCCCCTGAACGCACCGCGGAAACAGAAAAACTCACCTCGATGACTTCACCTGCAACCAACTAATGTATTCTTAAGGTGAAACGCGAACAACCTGAGATGATGAAATACTTGACGCTGTGTTGCAAATTATCATCACGTTTTCAAATACTAGCCAATTTTTGAGGCATTCATTGCTAATACATGTTACGGTTTACAGCTGAGGAGTGACGGTGAGTAAATGTGCACTCGGCAGCAGGGAAAGTATCAGGATGCTGATGTTTAAAATTCCTGCAACTCGTCTCAGAAACGCTGCGCTGGTCCACGGTTACAGTAGTGTTGCATCAGTTCCTCTCATTGGAGTTCTGTTTAAGTGAGCAGGAACAGACTGGGACCAGTTCGGTTAGCTTGGAGAGTGAAATGTTTTCCCTGTAGACCGGCCAGTTTGCCAGCGAGGTTTAATATGTGCAGCATGTGGCAGATTATCTGGATCCATGTCAGCACAGGTGTATTAAACTGTTTGGTTTTTTTACACATTTATGTGCTCTAATAGCAAAATCATAGTTACTTTTTTAAATGCTGCTATGGCTGCATCTGACAATTATTACAGTAATCAGTTATTCTGATGATTAATTGATTAATCGGATAAAGAAATTCTACAGATTTTTTATTTAACCACTTAACTCTTTTTAAATGCAGCATTAGAAATGCATTAAAAGATGCAAATAAACAAATAATTCATTTTTTAAAAAATAAAACTAATCATTACTTTCCTATGCCGCTTGAGGAATTCTGGGTAGGACATATTTACAAACAAATATATTTTTCATATAAAAATATATAAAAATATATATTTTTCATCTAAAAATATATAAATATATATATTTTTCGCACTGAAAAAATTACACTTCAGTGCGAAATGTGTAATTTTTTGCATATAGTAGGTTTAACTACAGCGTGATGTTCTTTTTATGAATCTCTACACTCCAGTTCACGATTAATCAGTTACTAATTTAGTTGATGATTATTTAAATAATTGATTAATCGCGATTAATCCGATGAATCGTTTGGAACCCATTTAAAATGTAAAAAAAATCACAGAATGAAACACTTTGTCACGTGTTTGTCCTTTAAACAGTTTCTATAAAGTTTACGTTGAATCATCATTTAGACTGTTCATTTGTTCCTGAATTTCTTTAGATCAGAGCATTGTGTGTTCCTGTTCACATGCTGTTAGACAAGTTCTATCAGTCTGGCAGTAATTAATCTTCCCTAAAAATATGCCACATGAATAATTTCCTGATTTAACAAAGGAGGAAGAAGATGTTTTTATCATAATTAGCTTATTCTACATTGATACTCTCAGTTTTACATTAATCTGCATTTTCATTTGTGATTAAAGTCGCGCTCGGGAAGACCTTTAAAGCCTGAAAGTGAAGTGAAAGTCACTTGTTTGTAGGTGTCACGTTTCTACATCTCTAATAATACAGGTAACATTAGACCACTAGGCCTGGCCAAGTAACAAACAAAAAACTGTAAGAAAAACCTCGTCTTTTTAAAATAAACCCCCTCAGTCGTGTTCCCTTGCAGCTCTCGCTTTTTTGTCCAAAAAGTTCTGAAATAACACCTCCCCTTCATGCGATGTCTGTAAAAAAAAAAAAAAAAAAGGGAGAACTCAAATAGTGAGCCGACAGAAAAAAGCGAAACCGACCCCGCGCACTGTCAAAACACAACATTTAGCTCTCTTCTAATTACCCACGCTGGCCTTCTGCGACGCCTTATCTCCACAGTATTGCTTCCCCAGCATCCAGCATCCACCTGCCAACCCTTTGCTCGCTCACCTCTGACTAAAACAAAAACGATCCTTTCGTCGGCGGCCGGGGAGACGTGTACAGGGCGGGGTTGAGGTGATTCATATTTCTCTCAGCCGAGTTCGAAAAGCCTCCGAAGGAGACGATCCGGGTCCTCTGAGAGCTGCCAAGGCGTGGGCGTCGATCTGAGGTGTTGCTTGTCTCGTTTTGAGTGACAGCTTGGAGACGCACTTGTTGGATGTTGGTGCACATGCAGGGAGACGAAAGGAGGCAGCCAGGAGACATCCAAAGACAGAGAAATGTGCAACAGTGTGACCTCCAGGCACTTGTCAGGCGTCTTCCATATCTGACTTTTTCGGCGGCGGGGATGTTGTGAGACAGTAGGGAGAGCAGGGTAAGCAGTCCGCTGTGTTTAGAGAGGAAGACATCAGACTTTGTGGTCACGTTCATCCACAGAAACGGGGAAGTCTGGAAAGACCTGGACTTTGATTTCAGGATTTTCTGGGTCTGGAGAAGAATGGGGAAAAGAAAAGAGTGAGAAAATTATGTGTACTGCTGCTTGCTCTTGTCTTTTCTTCCTTCTTTCTGTTTTTGTTCTTCCATTCTTCCACCCTTTAGAAAGTTGAATCTGGGAAAGTGGAATTTCTACATAGAAAATCTGTAGGAACACTGACAACTCGTCCTAAATCCCTTTGAGTTTGCGTGTGTGTGTGTTGATCCCTCCCCTCCTTTAGCTGCATTTCTGTTGGATGTTTCTGAGCGTGCCTGCCTGCTTATGTGCCGTTTCTGTAATCTGTAAATGAGCTTACTGCAGGGCACTTTTTTTTTTATCTAGGACTTACTCATTTTCTTTATTACAAAAGCATTGGGATATTTAGATTAAATATCATTTACCATAAATCGTTTTTCCAGAAAAGGGAAATGCAACGCACTTTGTTGTGTTACTGTTTCTGGGAACAAAGGGGGTCAGGCCGATAAGACCTTTTAGTTGGCCTGCAATGTTTATAAAGGAGTGATTTCTCTGTATACAGACAGATTTTGTTTATATTAGCCTACAACATTTGTTGTACATGCTAAGTATACATCAGTGTTTAGGTAAATGCCATGCTGAAGATGAATTGCAGTAGCTAAAGGCTATATTTGGAGCACAAACCTGTGACAGATAAATGGCCCCCCAAAAATGCTTGTAACCAGATGTTGACAAACACAAAAGACTTAGCAACTAAATTGCCCGTATGTGTTGGGTCATTTGAGCTTCAACTTCTGAGAGATTTTTGATTCAATATTTTTATTCTTTGTGACGCCATCTATATTTTTGAAGAGTGCAGTTTCTTCTGTAGCAGTATTCCTACCTGAAAACATTTTAAATTAATAAAAAAATGAATAAATTTAGCTAGACGTTACTCATAGGTCTTAAATTCACTTTGTTTTGTGACTCGAGGCAGTGGCGACTACCAGCTAATAAACTCTTGCTAGCAAAGGGTAAAACTTGCTAGCTAACTAGCTTTACCCAGCTTTACCCTTGCTACATAGCAAGGGTACATAGCTACATAGCAAAGGTAAACTATCTTCTTTGCCCTGCTTCTAAAAGAGCTATCTAACTAGAGCTATCTATCTAGCTAGCTCCTTTAGATTACAAGAATAAAAAAATTTGCAAGCCAGCTAGCTTTACCCTGCTTTACCCTTACTACCTAGTTATCAAGGGTAAAGCAAGCTTTTTTACATCCATCATGGGTAAGTGGAAATTCATCTGCAGTTGACTGGACGATGTTTGGTTTAACCCTTGACTCACTACTGTTGCCAACCCTTATGATTGATATATTTACTATTTTCTTTTGTAAATTTTTGTCATTTTACAGGCCTTACATTTCATTCATACTGGTCTTAATGGTCTTTTAAAAAGCTGCAGATACCATGTACAAAATAATGCTGCCACTTATAGGAATGACGTTCTCATGTTTTAGCGCCATCAGACCCCAGAACTTCTCCAAACAGAAAAGCCTCTGTCCCTGCGTTCACTAGAAAGCTGTAATCTGGTGTTTGATGTTTCTTTTGGAGCAGTGGCTTCTTCTACACCGAGCGGCCTTCCATAACTGTACAAGCCTTATTTCACTGTGTATGATGACCGTCTCCTCCCAGCTGGCTCAATATTGCTGAGTGAGGTTGAACTGGACTCGTTTCTCAAACAGGAACTGATGTTTACAGTTGAAAAAGTGAGTGTGTGTGAGTTGGTTGTTAATGATTGACCGGATTATGACTCAGTTACACTTTTAACTGTTTCTTTTGCTGTTCATTGTCCTTTACTAAGAATTGACTGAACTCTAGTTACATCTGTAGGTGTTCCCTCTCATTCCCAGACTTATCAGTTCCTGTTGGCAGCCATCGTTTTTGGCCCCGTCTCCACAAGGAAAGAGTCTTTGCAATATTTGTTTGCTATGCAGAACAAACCACAAATAGTAGATGTAAATTTCTGCAGCGCAGACGAAATGGAGATTCTGCCAGGTGGGGTATTAGCAAAAAGAAAAAAGAAAAACGTGGAAGAAAAAGCAGCTCCACCACACATTTGGATTGTGAAAACGATGCATGCAAAAGCGAGCTAACATGAAAATCAGGATTCAAAGAGAGCAGCCCTCAGGTGTCAGAGCAGCTCCGCTAAAGAGGGAAGGTGATGCCATTAGCTGCCAGTGATTTGCTTTAGTCAGAAGTGAGCTGGCTTTCCAGGAAAGGCTGCATGGTGTACCACTGGAGTACAAGCTGGGCCCGCATATGAGTCACACACTCAGCGTGAGGCCTGTGAGTAGCTGCTAAGTAGCTCCCATGGACCATATTTGTGAATGGAAGGGTTGAACTTTAAATCTTTGCATGTGGGGGTTGTGGGCGGGGGGTGGGAAGGGGAGAAAATTAAAGATTAATGCGTTCCTCGAACGTTATCAAGCTGCAGCGGGACATAAACCGCGATGAGATGAGATGAGATGAGATTTTTTTTACCACTTTATTGTGCTCGGGCCTGCGTGGGCGTGAGTGCCATTTACAGCTCTGAACTGGCGAACTTGACACAGTGCTCCTTTCCTCGAAGACTCTGCCGTATCTAGGTTACAAGTACCAGTTTCTAGGTTTATATAGCAACAACACAAATCAGCCAGGAATATACAGTCGTCTAAAATAAACATTAACAAGGACCACCAGATGATTTAGTGCCAGTCGAGATTAAATTGTTCTCTCTTGGGTTTAGACATTTAAAGCAACTTACATATTTACGGCTTTGCAAAGCCGCTTGCATTATAGCACAGGCGATACCTTCAGACTCTGGTTTGATGCAGTTCTTTAGTTTTAACTCCACCAAACCAGCTTTGCTAAGACAATGTTTTCATTTGCAATGCAACAGTCAGGGTTGAAGTCTGACAATTGTTAGCACAGTAGTTGAATGTTGAGTAGTTTGCAAGCATTAAAGCAAGAGTTGGGAAGTAATTAGTTACATTTACTCAGTTACTTGAGTAACTTTCTTTGTTGAAAATTTAGTTTTAGGAGTATTTTTATTGCACTGCACTTTTTACAGAGCAATAATGTAATAATTGTACCCAAATTTCTGCTCTTATTTGAGTACAACGTTTAGGTCGCTGCCCAGCTCTGATCAAAGCTAAAAAAAACAACTCTTTCTCTCTCTGCTGTCTGGATGATTTGAACTTTTGAGCTCCTAGATTTTTGAAATCTATCATTTCAGGACCTCAGATGATTCATGGCCATGCTATGTTCACCAGTACTTGTAATACCAACATTTATACATCAGTTATTTATGTGTTCCTTGCAAATATGCTTATACATTCCTTGTTTTACATTAAATCCCAAGTAATTATCCCAAATAAAAGATGAGAAAAGCGGTTTGGAGGCACCAGCCAATAGCGTGTCTAGTAGCACAGCATTAATGATTTTAAAATCACTTTTTTTTTTTTTTTTTACTGCTCCTGCACTTTAAATTCTTCCGTTGACATGGCAGCGACTGAGAGCTTTCTCTTCAAATCTCAAGCTGTCGGTGAACTGTGTAGGATTATTTTCCCTCTATAAGGGCAATAAAATAATTGCCCCCCGCCCTCTCTTTTTTTATGACCCGCTGTTTTGAAACCAATGTTGGCAACACCCTCCACCTTACCGCACTCATTGGTAAAGTAAATAGTCTGCTGCAGATCAGTAAACAAGCCTAATTAAGTACTTGGCTGAAGAAAGTTTGATTTACAGCAACATTTTCAGTCCTCTTAATCCATAAAGTTTGCACTTAAAGTGTAAGATTTACACGTAAAACCTGTTTTATATGCATGTTTGGTCCTTAGGAGTAAGGAAATCTAGTGTTTCTTTTTTACTATTATTACTATTTCTCACATGCTCAGATTTCACCGGTGTGACTTGGACGTGGAGCCGAGCGCCGGCTGACATGCAGGAGGCAGGGAGGCGGCGTAATGAATAAACTTTCATTTAATTTGAATCAAAGCAAACACGCCTGGAGGCAGGCTGTTAAAAATAACAGGAATCCAGGCCTGACAATGCAGAGACCGAAACCTGCTGTGGCAAGACCAGGGACAACCTGCAGCACATGCGTCTGACCGAGAACAAAGTCGGGGAGCATTTCTGGTGTTTATGCCGAGAATAGAAATCACAAAAAGGTAGAAGAGGTGGAGTAATTGGCGACTGTTGGGGGGAAGAGGAGGAGGGAAAACCAAGGAAACGGACTGAAGGAGTGAAACAAGCTTCCAGCGGCTGTAAAAGTTTGTTTCGTCAGTTAATTGCGATAAGATAATTAAGCAGCTTCCTGGTGTGTGTGCAACTGTTAGACAACTCTTACCATTTGGTCAGCAGGGACTTTTCTCAGAAACGCAGAGGGACTGCTGCTGACGTAAAACCGTCTACCAGGCAAACCGGCGACAACGCACGCTCTCACCCTTGTGTGGGGGGATTTTTCCCTCCTGGTGAGGAAGCGCCGACCCGAGGGAAGTTCACCTTACGGGTCTCCCTTTATACACTTGTTAAAGAAAGACATGGCGTGTCTTAATAATTTCCAGGTAATTGGTGTCGTGACCAAATGTTAATCTTGTAGGTTCATCAGGGCACGCGCTAATAAAACTCCCAAACTGAAACGCCGCAGCCTGGCAATCTTGGATGATGCTGTCTCGCTGCGGCGGGGGGGACAGAAAGATTTATTAGCTTTCATTTTTATTTGAAAAGTATTATATTGTCGTTTTTGGGAACCAGCTGCTTCGCCCGCTAATCTCCAGAATAATTTGATGCCATATTTTCTCTCTCTCTTTCTATCCATCATCGGTACTGTTTTTGGATCTTACTCACATCTTTGGCAAACATTGCAATACAGTATGCACACAGATCTCCAGATGGCTATACATCTATATTATGGATTTGCTTTTTATTATACCTGCCAGATACTATTAGGTAACGGCGCAGAGATTTAGAGAGCGGTCTGAGGCCGGAGGATGAGAGCTTTTCCACAGCGACAGCTCCTCGCAAAAGTATTCACACCCACTATATCACATTTTTTCACACTGCAAACACAAACATCGGTGTGTTTTGATAGGATTATATGTGGTAGACCAACACAGGTAGTGTGTTATTATGAGTAAAACCCCTTTCACTAAAATAAAATGATACAACATCTCTCAGAGCTCAGTTCAACTCCAACCCTAAGCATATCCTCCAGTTCTGGTGCGTAGTGTTCTGTAACGAAATGAAAGTTTATTGTTTTTTGAGAGGTCAAACTTATGTCATTATCAGAATATTACTTAAAGATAGTGTCTCAAAACGACAACATTATTGTAATATTTGCCATCGTACCTAGGATAACCATAATAAAGCACATCTTTTTGTTGGTCTATCACAAAAATTTACTGCAAAAATGAGGGAACGTTTCGCGAAATGGAAAGTTAGAGGGAATTTTTGTATGTTTTTTTCCCTTTAAAAACAACAGTTCTCTCATCCCTTTTTTTCCCACTTTGGCACCTTTCACTGACCCCTCCCCCCACACCCCCGCCTCGCTCTTCATCCCCTCCTGCAGCTGCATGCGATCACACATCAGGCCGGCGGAATCCGGGGCCGAACGGGTTAAAAGCTTTCACTGCAATAAAAAGGGCCCGGCTTATCCCTGAGTCTATTTTTAGCAGCATGCACACTAGATATGAGCACGTGCGCATGTGGTGCACAAAACAATCATTATTTTTGGTTCTCTTCCCTCTCCTCCCCCTCTCCCCCCCTCCCCCCATCATGTTGATTCTCCCCTTCATGATCGAGTGCTTTGCTGCTAAAAACGGAGGACGAGGGCATGCATGACACAAACTCCGGCCTTTTTTCATTTGTCTGTTTCGGTGTGTGGCAGCCGCCGCCGTGGTAGGTGCACACGCCTCGCGGTGGGTAATTTCTATCCTGACTGTCACGTTTCTCAGCTTGTTCACTTGTGGAGACATGTTGTTTCTGTCTCTAAAAGCCAAATTACAAAAAAAAATGGTTGCAAAATACTCTGCGGCGTGTTCCCACAATGCCGCACCCTCTCTCTCTCCCTCTCTCTCCCAGAGAGAGGAGTTTCCAGCCAGTCAGACAGTTTGTCCGCTCCGTCCTCCCATGTGCCACCGACTTGGCTGAACACGATCAAGCGTCTATCAGAGGACAAACCCAGGGGGTCTCTTGTCCAAACGGCGTGCACAAGCCCCACTTTGTCCTTGTGCAAGTGAGGCACGGCCTCCCATCCTCACCCCGCCTCCCAAAAACAAACACCTAATCATGGCGTTTCAACCTTAAATCATTAGAAAAGCCTTGTTTTTAATTGGTGTCGGGACAAAGACAGCAGAGAGTGAACATGAGCTAATGAAAGCAGCGGGACGCGTCCTTTGTCCCCGTGTCTTTTGTCTCGACCCAGCCGAGAAACGGGATACACTGTGTTCTGCCAGCAAGCTGTCGGCGGCGATTATAGTTTACACCGATTCCCCGGAACCCCGTCCCTGTGCCTTTTGACATGGTGCTGCATGCAGCGGTGGACGCAAAGTACGAACGTCTGCCCCGTCCAGCAGGGAGATGCTCAAGTTACGCAAGCAGATTAAAGATGATCTTTAGTAGAAAACTGGGGACGGCGGAGGGGAAAGAGAGAGAGAGAGAAAAAAAAGCGAAAGTTGAGAGATATTAAATGTTGCACCTGTTACTCTGAGTGGATAGTAGGTGCAGGGCCACTATGAGCAACTGCGATAGCGTGGGCGTTTGTTGTTGTAAGGCAATAGGCCCAGCTACAGTGAGTTTTTTTGCAGTTGCATCACAGGTCTCCTAGCAACCATTTGTGGTATTATCTCGGATGCTCATTATAAAATCAACTGAGCAAATATGAGCTATTTATACAAGGCGCTCTGCAGAGAAAAACAAGATGATGAATTATTAAAAAAAAAGCTGTTGCTTTGAAAATACGTTTTGTGATATATATATATATATATATATATATATATATATATATACTGTATATATATATATATATATATATATATATATATATATATATATGCCATTTTTAAGAAGTGGAAGAAGTAAGAGATTTTTCAGAATAAGACTAGATAAAACTAGCTAGGTTTTTTTTTTTTTTAACTTCCAATCATTTGATTAAAAGATTTAAAGAAAAGCTTCCACAGTAGTAAAGTTGGGTTTCTCAGCTCTGCAAATAAACAGCTGTTTAAAAACAACCAAAAGAATCTGGATGCAATCAGTCCCTCCTTTGTGTTTCACTAAGTTTTAAGTATATGAGATTAACGTAAAAATCTGAAGTAATACCTTGCATCTTTTAAAAACATTTGTACGATTTCCATTTTGGATATATTTCACAGCAACATTCAAAGAAAACTGTTAAGATGTTCAACTCAAGCAAACCAAATCGTATTTCCTTGAACATTTTTGCCTTTAAGTATATAAAACAATGTTTATCAGTTAAAATATCCTTTCCTTAAATAGAAAGTCTGCACATAATTGCAGATATCAGATGGGAAATCTGCCTATTGGATGTCTTGGTTGTCGTTCCCCTTATTTGCTGGCATTTATGAGAATAATTGGCAAAAATACGAAACAAAATACATTAATTTAAATCACATAAGACACCGAGGCAATAGTTGTGACTGTGGAATATCTTAAAAGGAGAAATATGAGCAATTTTCATGCCAATTTAAGGGTTTTTTATAATAATTGGCACTGTTACCAATTAGCTGGGACAGATGAAACTGGAATTCTCCATGGTTTTTGCGCCAATAAGGGAAATATACTGCAAATACATCTATTTATTTCAACATTTGCAACCTCACAGTTGATAGTTTTTCTTTTAAAGGCGTGACTTTGCAGAAAAATGGGGCTCGACTTCTTTCTAACTGTGTTGCGTTTTACCCCAACTGGTTGGGAATAAGTAAAGTAATTCAAATCCTACACAAAACTCTCAAGATTAAATTGTTTGGATGCATTTTGGAAACTTCAGCGCAAATGTTTGGGTCTAATGAGCAAATTAAAAAAATGATGTTGCAGACATTAAACAAAGGAGAACTACAGTTTTTTTTGTGGGGGGGGTTCACCTAATCCGCTTGAGCTCGTAAATTTCCAGCTTTTTAAATGAAATCACCACACTCTCGCCAGCTTAAATTATGAATGTGCTTATAAATTTCACACAATCCCCCCCCCCATTGAAATGTCACAGCCATATTAGATTCATAAATCTGAACTGCACGCTTCCGTCTCTACTAGTTTTGCTTGAACTTCTCCTCTGTACCCGACACGCAGCAGATGCCTCTGTAGTGTAATTACCAATTTCCAGTTACATTTTTTCTTTCTTTTTCACTATATATCAAACGCAGGCTTTCACAGAGAGACATAGGGAAACGGCAAATCACATCACTGGTGTTTTTTTTGTTTTTGTTTTGTTTTTTTCTCCCCGGTATGAAACCAGGGTCAGACCGTCGCTTCCTTCCGAACGCAAACTGGCGGAGGCTCACGCGGGGGTCACCCATTCTCCTTTATCAGTCGCCATGACGTCAGGGCAGTGCCCTCGGGAAGCGAGTTTTGCGCCCCCAGAGGAAAAACGTTCTTCAAGGAGAGGCGTGTTTGATTAATCGTATTGTTCCTGTCTGGTTTCACCTTGCCTCGCCGGAGTCACCCTGGACGAAGCAGCCAGAACGGAAGTGCGCTGAATGTAATGAGGCCGGAGCATCCTTCCTTCCTCCCTTTCTCCGTCCCCCCCTCCGTCCCTCTTTGTAAACGCTGCGCTGCCGTGGACAGACGTCTCATTCTCATTCCTGCCGCGTAACAAAAGCCTCTTTCAACAAGGCCGAGCAGAGACCGGGTCAAGTCCCGTCCCCCCACACCCCCTTGTTCTCCCTGCTCATCATAAGAAAGCATGTTTTTGACGGAGTGGGGGGGGGAGGAGCTGCATTAGGTTGGGATGACAGACTCTCCGCCCGAGGGTAGCGGAGGCTATTTTTAGCTTCCCGTCTTCCTGATGCTTCCCCACTGGGAGCCAGAAGATAGGAGGAATGAGAGAAGGAGTGGGAAAAAGATAAGAGAGGAGGAGGGGAGCTGCCGGGGAACTAGGCTGCGTTTAAGATTGATGGTGCTTGTTGTTGTGGATTCCGTCTTCTCTTGTTTGTGCTGTTTTCCGGCTTCGTTTTCAGTCTGCCGCGAAACTATTCGCACCCCGTAGAGTCCCCCACGTTTTGTGCTTCGCTGTGGACGCTGGCGGACTTCACTGGGATTTTGACCAGCAAACAGACCGATATAAAGTAGTGCAAAGTGGAGCAACACAGTTTTAAAAAAAATATATTTTTTTGTATTCACAGCTCAATACTCCTCAATAAAAAGCAGCCAAATATTCCAGCTTTGTTTCAGGTCTGTTAGAGATCACCATGAAGGCTCAGGAGCACGACTCGTTGTTATGGACACTTTGGGGAGGGAGTTTGCAAGGAATCTAACCTCGAACCATGGCGGTGGCAGGGTCATGCTGTGGGAGATGATTTCTCTAACACTTGATAATAAGATGGATGGAGCTAAATTAATCGACTATACCACCAAGTCTTGATGCTCAATTCCACGCTTAGCACAAAAACGCCACAACGGATCGGTTTATTGGTTTGGAGCAAACTATATTCATACGCTTGTGCAGCCCAGTCAAAGTTCAGACATAAACCTAATGTTCTCGCGCGCTTTGCAATCAGTGCTACCTTGCAAAGAAGAATGGGCAAAAACTGTCTGTAGATGAGAAAACCTTTTCGGGACGAATGCAAATTGCAAAAAACACAATCGCTTGTAATACAACGTTTAACATCATTGCAAAACTGCAAAATGGCAAAAACAAAAGTATTTTTGTCTAGTTTCGCCTGCTAATATGTTAGTAGACTTAAAATAAGACAAAACTAACTTGCAAATAACTTTTCAGGAGCTTGTTTGAAGTTAATAACTCCTTAGTATTGATGAAAAGCCACTAGTCCCACTGCCATATTCTTTCACTAGCTCTTTTTTTCATCAGTATTAAGGATTTAAATCAACATATCTTCCTGAAAAGATACCTGTAAGCTCTTTTTGCATTTTTTTCCCCCAAGTGGACTAAAATATTGCAGTAGAAACTAGAATTTTTTTTTTGTTCTATCACATAATCTGTCCAATCAAACCCATTCAAGCCTGAGGTTGCAACCTGGCAGAACGTGAAACGGATCCTCCCATCCGTGTGCAAACAGCTCTTATCTGCGACCGCACGGTTTGCACCGAAAGCCAATCCGCTTCCTCCAGCCAGCCGCATGCAAACGCATCCATCCTCCGCCTGAGCGCGACACGCAAGTTGTGCAAAAATAAAAGCAGGGTGGATTTACTCCAAAGCCACAGGTGTCATCGCACACAGATGCACCTCATTTCCTTTGCAAAAGAAAATCGAATAAATAAATAAAAACCCAGAGCCGCCCAGACTGGTACTGAAGGACTGAAGGATTCACCTATGCGTTCTAGACGCACCGTGTCTGCAGGATTTGGGGGGCCGGGGGGTTGCGTCAAGTAGGCCAAAAAAAAAAAAAAAAAAACACTCGTGCGAGGGCGCCGCACAATCCGCAGCGAGAACGCATCCTCCAGCTTCGCAGCTAATTAAGCCTGTGTATGTGCGAGGCTATTCCAGAGAGAGTTCCAGAAATAGACGGAGAGGCCAGCCGCCTGTTTTCCGCTCTTTTAATCCTCCAGAGGGGGTTTCACATGTTTTTTTTAATTTATTTATTTTTACCTCCAATCCAAAAGGAGTAGTTGCACGTTTGCGCCCCTCAGACGTCTGTGATCGGAATACATATGAAGCAGGTGCTTGTGGTTACTAAAAAATATTCATTTTCATTGTGATTTTTTTTGTTTTGCTCCATTCCCCCCCCCCGTCTCCACCCCTCCTCTTACCTCTTCCTCCCCTCTATCCCTGATGCATCCTCCTCCTCCTCATCCTCATCCTCCGTGTCGCTCTGCTTTTTATAGCCATGTCTTCCCAGGGCTCAGCAGCTACAAAAGCCTTTTCATGTTGCCACTATAATTACAGCCTACACACACGGACAAGCATGCATGCATTCACACACTCACACGCGCGCGCACACACCTCTTTTGTGTCTGTATGCGTGTGCACTGTGCGTGCTCTGCATGTGCTGTTATACACAAAAGGGTGAGCTATTTTTACCTCCCCCCCTCCCCTCTGCTCCCCTCCCCGCTCCTCTCCATCCCTCTCTCCTCCGCCGCCGCCGTTAGCCACATTTGCTATGCTGAGCACAGGCGCTATCAAGCACACACCAAAACCGACACACGGGCGCTGATGAGCGCGCTCAGCATCCCTCAGAATCGAAGCTTATCTGAGCGCTCCGCTCCGGTCCAAAGCATCCACCCCTTCCTCCCTCCCTCCTCCGCCCTCCTCTTCCTTCTTCTTCCTCGCCGCTCATGGATCAGGCTGCAGCAGCAGCAGCAACGTCGGCGCCGCGGCACGTGCTCCCAGCCGTTCGGATGACCTGAAGCCCCCCCTTACTTTCTCTGTTTTTTTTTTGTTTTTTTTTTAAAGCAGTCGCGTCGTCGCCGGCAACCAGGCCCCCCACCCCCTTGTCTCGATGCTGCGGACCATATTTGAAGCAGAATGTTCTCTTTCTCCCACAGAGGGAATCCTGGGGAAGGAGCAGTCGCTCGAGGTTCTCAAGACGTCGGCGCTCAACCACATCCCAACAGGTTGGACGATCCCTAATCCCTCTGTGTGTGTGTGTGTGTGTGTGTGTGTGTGTGTGTGTGTTTGTGTGTGTGTTTGGATGTGATTCCACTATTAATGTGCAAAAAAAAACAAACATCTCCCGTTTTCCCGACGCTATAACTCCTCCAACAGACTCCTCGTGTGTTTTATTTATGCAGTTGGTTATCTCCCCGTGCCATTTTGCTGAATGAAAATCCGGAGCGCCGAAAACTGCCAACATACACAGCAAAACAAGCTATTGTGCAGGTCGCTGGTGTGTTTTGCTGCAAGTTCCTGACTTAGTTTTTGGTCTCAAAACAAACCGAGGCGACTTTTTCTTGCAGCCACTGTCGCCTTTTAGTGTAAAATAAGGGGGAGGGGGGAGAAAAGGGGCTCTCTGTTGATGAATTCCCAAAGTATTCTTGAGAATAAATGGGAGTTTTGTAGTGATAGTTGAGAAATGAGCAGGAATCTTTAGGAGAAACTGGTAGGAGGAAGATGAAGCTGTTGGGTTTCATTTTTTTTTTCAGCCAGAAGAGAGTCCGATTCATAAATCCAGGCTCTGGGATCAGCAGCAGACCGGCTTGTTTTCTACACGCCTCTGGCTAGGGTGATGAAATATTGAAATCCACCGGAGCGTCTTCATCGGATATTCTGGAAAGCTGTTGTCTTGGATACAGAGCTGCCGAGGTTTCCGTGTTGTGACCCGAGAGCGTTTTGTTTTTTTCTTTTAAATCTCACGCAGGCGGGAAAATGTAAGATGAAGAGTTTTCCTGGTTTGGGAAGGAATAGAGAAGAGAAGATGGAAACATTTTTCCATCCATCCACTTTTAAAAGTCATAAGTTAAAACTGAACCTTTGAATCTATACTTTGGCTGAAAAAGTCCAGAAAAGGATCATTGACTTTGTGAATTGTTGTAGAGCCGTCTCCCTTGCAATGACACTTTGGAGCAATAAATAGTTTGTAAAGAAAAAAACAACAAAATCGTTCCGATGCGTTCGTGGTTGCACTCGTCCGGTAATCGGATGCCGGTGTCCGGACCGGCAGCGTTCTGTTTCTGGAATGCAAAGCTGCGGTCGCTGCACCTGCTGGGAGTTACACCAGTCAAAAGTAAACACCTGAGTTTGGGTTTCGCACAAAGCAGCACAGATTGTTTTAAGAGCATCCGACACGTCGGATGTGCGGCGGCTGGGCGCTCGTGACCGTCTGCCAGGAAGCTCCCATGCAAGGGCTGCGTCTCCAGTGCGGCTGGCTTTAGGGAGATCAGGTTTACCGCTGTGCGTTCAGGTGGTGCCCTCTGCCTCCTCCTCCTGCGTCAGCCCGGGATGCGAGCTGTGACACGCTCCATTAAAGCCCTGCTGCAGAGGCCGAGAGGGACCGCCACCTCCAGGTCCCGCTCCCATTCCTGCCTCCTTCCTTCTTGCTACAGAGCGTCGCTGCAGAGACGTCGCCTGACAATCGTTAAGGCGTCGACGAGTCGGAGATTGCGCGCTTGTCCCAAAATGGTTGGTCAGAAACGGCTCCTGTCGTGGTGGAAGTTCTTCGTTTTGATCCTTTTAATCAAGTGTGTCAAACTCGAGGCTCAGGGGCCAAATCTGGACCACCATAGCTTTTAATGTGGCCCTATAGACTCCAAAGAGATGCATAAACAGAACATTTAAGGTAATATTTTATTAATCAAATCAAAGTTGCTTTTATCTGCATACTGGCAAATTACATTAATCAGTCTCTCAAATTGTTATGTTTCCATCATCTCCAAAAATCACACTTTTGTTGCACTAATGCAACAAATTGTGTTTGTTGTTTCCACATTTGGTTTAAGTGATGCTAGCTAAACCTGTCACAATAGCAAATAGCTGGACGATAAATTATCCAAGAAAGTTATTTGCGATAAACAATTTTTAAAGTATTATAATTGTAATGTCCTAATGATGCAAGAACAGATTCTCAAGTATTAGTAAACTTTAAATTCTAATGGACATTTAACACTGGAACTCGAAGACATTTTAAATATCCAAAAAAGAAATAAATAAAACAACAGAAACGACAAATAAAAAGGGGCCAACTCACACCAAAGCAGCAGATGGAAGACATTTATAGTCCAGTTTTTGGTAGAAAGATGGAGAGAAAAGAGAAAAACATGCGTCATGCAAATGGAAATCATTGAGCTCGTTTTAATTTATCATGCGATTAATTGATTTATTGTTTATTTTGATGGACCTAATTGGTGATTAAAATGGCGAGAAACCAAAAGTTACATTAACCGTCAAGCATAAGTGCAAATGTGGCAAAATTTCTTGCAGATATTTCTAAATTAGCACCACAAATCTGATACTTATTGCAAAAAAAAATAAAAAGATCAAAATCAAAAAAATCCTCAAGGGACTGAAAAGATGTTCAATATTATGTCATTTTAATAAGTACTTGTTGATCACAGGCAGGGCTATTTATTACAATTTTTAAAGGGTGCTATTATATTTTTGCAAGCATGTAGTATCATTTCATAGCACAATAAAGTTACATTCAGTTATAGAAATGCTGTCTATATCAAATATCACTTTAAAGAAATTTGATTTCGTATGTCAACACCTTCTGTCTCTTTAAAAAAGCTCTTTCAGAAGCTCCGCCTTCTGGAAGTCATCACAACATGACTATTCAACAACGGGTTTTTTTTACCAGCTTTGCACTGAGCAGTAGCTCCTATAAAGAGCTCAGCTGATGTTCAGTTCCATCAGGTGTTTGCTAATTGCTGCTGGCTAGTCTGAAGGAGCTGAGTGAAGTTCGGAAGCTTGAAAACTGCAGCTCTGAGGTTGAGCTGCGCCTTAAAGGTGAGACTAGCCCCCCAGTTTTGCACTGTTGAATGGTTTCCTTGTAGATAAAAGGATTAAACACTCCGGGTCTGTTTTTGATGAGGAACTAACATTATAACAGGAGGTAAAGCTAAAATAAAAAAAAGTTGATTTTGCACGATACCACCCCTTTAACAATTTGTAACGGGGTTTAATCAATACATTCCGGAGCAAACTGCCCTTTAAGAACACAGTCGCAGCCTTATTGTGGACCCAAAATGAAAACAAGAAAGTATGTCTCGGATACGCCGGCAGGAAGCTCCGATTAAAACTGAAATGTGTGCTTTCTGCTGACAAGTCTGAGCTAAATCAGGCCGCAGATCAAAGGGGGAGCCTTTATTTAGATCCGACAAACTGAAACCAAACCCAGCTGCTGTCAAACAGGTACACTGGCTTCGTTGCGCAAAGGATCCCTGGAAGCTCCTGCGGCTCTCCCTCGAGACGCCGTCTCTGTTTTGGTTTTGGCAGCGAAGGACCCTCACATTATCCTTTATCCTGCACGCATCAGTAAACGGAGGAACTCGCTTGACGTCAGCGCGCGACGACGATGGGGGCCGCATCAAAGTGGATCTTTTCTGAGCAGCAGCCGGGGCGTTCCCAGGAGCTTCTCTCCTGGCTATTAGAGCCCAAACTCTGCCAGCGCACAGCCAGTGGAGCTTGGGGTCCCGTTTTGTTGTTGTCGTCTAAAGGAGTGGGTTTGTTGATTGTCGATCGGGCAAAATACGATTTCCGGCCGTTTGATTCGGTTTGGCCATCTGTTGGCATGTGGTCTTACTGTTGTGGTAAAAAAAAAAGGTAACACTTTATTTGATGGGGTGTTCATAAGACTGACATGACACTGTCATAAACATGACATAACATCTGTCATGAACATAAAGAGTCTTTATGAATGTTTGATTGTCATAAAGTGTCATTTGGTAAATAATGACACTTTTAATGCAAAGTTGCTCTAAAAGTTGCATTAAAAGTCCATTAAAAATGCTAATTTTGCATTAAATTATCATAATTTACAAAATCATGAAGAGATGGCACTTTTAATGGACTTTTATTGCAACTTATAGAGCAACTTTGCATTAAAAGTGTCATTATTTACCAAATGACACTTCATGACAACTGTCATAAACAATCATAAAGATTTCTTTATGTTCATGACAGGTGTTATGTCATGTTTTTGACAGTCTCATGTCAGTCTTATGCACACCCCTTCAAATAAAGTGTTACTAAAAAAACATAAAGAAAGGACAGCAGACTTTATCGCATGGTAATAAAAATTATCTTTGCCAGGTTGTAAAATAATATAAATTTAACCTCATGGGTGGAAAAACACAACCGATTCCACCCTGGAGAGATGTTTTGCAACAGAAATGCAGAAGATGCTGCGCCGTCTTGCGCTTTACAGGTTACTTCTGAGGCAGCACTGACAGTTTTAAAGAGAAACAAATCCACAACCGTCCCTTCAGAGCGTTATTTTCGACCTGGCTTTGTCTCCACAACGATTCTGGCAGTGCTGACTTGTAAAAAAGGACTCTGAGAAAGTTAGCTTACATTTGCAGCTCCGCCGCGGCGGGAAGGGGAGAAATTGATCGCACTTTTCTGGCCGCGCTTTCGGGCCCACAGTTTGCTCACCGTGTCGCTAAGCCTAACACAGTTTGTGCTTTCTTTAAACAGTATGCTGACTGAGCTCCAGATGAACAATCAGGAGAGATCAGAAGAGGGACCTCTTTTTTTTTTTTTTTTTGCACAGTTTATTACAAAGACCGACAGCTGCTTTCAAACGCGTCACACAGGAAAGTGTAAAACTTTCCGTCCGTGCTGCTTTTAAACCTCCGATTGACAAAAGCGTGTCGCTGCGAATAGAACGGATTGGGAAAACCCCCCACTTCGTCTCACCCTGAATCCATTTTGCTTGTTTATCTGTTTGGGGAGGGAAATGCAGGCACATTTTGTGCCGGGAATACCAAGAGAAGAGGGGCGAAAAAAAGAAAAAGGGAGAGGCGTTTGTTGTGATTTTGAGTTTGGGATGGGAACTGCGTGAAGTGAGTGGGAGAAGTGTGTGGGGAGGAGGCTAAAAAGGGATTTCCTCGGCCTTAGGAGCAGGGGAGAGCGGGTTGAGCAAGGCAAAAAGAGTAGAAAGGGTGAAGAGAGGGAGTGCTGCGGTGTGTGTGTTTGTGTGTGTGTGTAAAAGAGAGAGAGAAAGAGAGGGAGAGAGAGAGAGAGAGAGAGAGACGCTGGTTCCTGGAAAAGCTGCAGAATAAACAGGCTGCATGCCTGAGACTGCCCTGTGATGTCACCATTGGGCAAGCCGGGGACGAGGGGAGGAGAGAGAGACGGGAGGGGAGGGAGACACCCATCAGGTTAAGACCGGAGCAGGGGACGACAGAGACAGAGAGCATGAGGACAAGTCAGACGAGCACTGCTGTCATTCCTCCGTAACACACCGAAGGAAGAAGAGCAGAAGAGGAGGAGGACGGTACATCAGTGAGGAGGAGAGAACGAAGATGGGTAATCGACACCACTGACTTCTTTCTGTAGCTCCCGCTTTTCATCCGGTGAGCAATTAGCGCCGCCAGGGTGGTGGAGCGAGCGAGGTGTGTTTACGAATCCGCATGCGTCGACATTGATGAGTGCATCGTTTCAGAGACACCTCCCCCTCCATCCCATGAACATTTTGTGCCGGTGGGGGGGCGTTGGAGGGGGAGGGGGTAAAGTGAATTATGGATTCACATTAACCGAGAAGGCTGCGGCGCAGCTCTGACAAGTGCAGGTCTAACTCATCCTTCCTCGTTTCTGCTTCTCCGTCATCCCCAGAACCAATGTTTCCGATTGCTTTGCTTTTTTACCTGTTTGTCCCTAAAGAGCTTCAGATGAGGCATTGATTTGCAGCCTTAATCTGCAGAGTGACTCATGCAGAATCAGGTGGAGCTATATTAGACTTTAATGGAGAGGCAACGGGAAAATTGCTGCCTACTGAAATCAGACAACTTTAAGCTTGATCAGCTCTAACCAGCAACTGGCCTGTTGGAAAGGAAACTCAGATATTTGACAATGTCCTAACACTGTGCAAAGAGGAGAAGAAAAGTCATTGTTAGTTGTGTTTTAAAACTAAATATGTCGAGACATGTTTTATGTTAATTCAGGCTGTGAGAAAGCAAGAGAGCGCAAGACATTATTATTTTAAATGGAGTTCTCATTTCTAAAGTTGTAGAACGTAAAGATAAATTGGCATCTTTTGACCCTAAAAGTAAAAAAAAAACCCAGATCTATTTCCTAATCTTGAGCAAATCACACTTAAACTCCACCAAGTTGCATTGAGAACGCCGCTCTGCAGTGTGGAAGACAAGGGAAGGGAAGCACTAACGTGTTAGTGCTTATATAAACTGCTAAGACGTGTCTGTGGTTCATTTAGGCTGCGAGAAGGCGAGAGAGAGCAGGACTTCAGCAACTAATAAATTGTCTCTGTTCCAATCCTGTTAGACGTTCAACTTCTCTGTTGTGAAACATGCTGGATTTGGAAATGTTGGGAATCTTTTGCAAACCTTCAAGCTACATTCTGTTGGAAATATATACGAAGACTGTTTTTAGTAAAGCTAACATCGCTAACGTAAATCTTTTCCGACACTAAAGACGGTTTAAAATTTGAACTCCAAGTAATTACATTTTCTTTATGGTAGTAAATCCCTTCTTGACAGATATGTCTCGCACACAATGTGACATTGCTTCTACTCCAATTTTTAAGAATTAATTTGTGCTCGCATCCAGAAGAAATAACAAGATGCTCAAAAATTGACCAAAACATTCCACTTGACTCATCTCTTCAAAGCTGTTCTTTTTATTTTAAAGTTTCTTTTATAGATGTCAACTAAAATTGACAGTTTCAGATCTTTATTTTTATTTTTTTATTTTTTTTAATTGATGTCCTTTGACCCTAAAAGTCATGAGATTGGCCATTGGTTCCCAACCTTAAGCTAAAGAGTGACTCATGCAGATTCAGGTAAAAGCTACCACAGACTGAATGAGTCAGAGGGTTTAAAAAAGAAAAATCTACCCATTCACAGTTTCACACAGCTCCTCTTTTCTTATAAAGCTCTCCTTTCTCTCATCTTCTCATCACGTGTCAGATCGTAGGCTCCCTTTCAATTAGTCCCAGCAGCAGCAGCAGCCTATGAGACGTGTTGTAATCTCCCCCCACATGACTGCAGTCCTTTAGGACCCTGTTGCATGTTGTTGCGCTGCTCTCCTGCAATAACCGCATTGGGGGGGGGTGGCATTTCACCTGCTGCACACAGTGAGAGTCGAGCATTTCAGCGTACAGGCGCCATATGGCCTTAACAGTAGCAAAGCTGCTTGGATGTGCAATTACAGTTTGGTGATGTTCAGGAGGGGGAGAGGCATCAAACACGGAACGTCCTGCAGCAGCAGAAAGCAACTCAAAGTGTTCATCAGTTCAGCTCACCACTGATGTTTTGTTTGCCGATTCATTAACATGAAGTGTCCCCGGCTCTCTGCAAACATTGTAGGCAAATAATCAGACCAATCGGCTCCTGTTTGTCCAGACTTATTGGTAGGAAGCCGGCGGATTGGTGGGCTTCCTGTGCCCGTGCCAGGGGTTTTGGGGCAGAGAGGTGAAGGGAGTTGGGTGGAGGGGGGGAGTCAATGCAGGCTTTGTCGGATGGGTCGGCGAGCGCCGTGTTTAAGAGCAGCACAGCACTTTTTCTACCCAATAGATCTTATCAGGATTTTACCAAGTTTAAAGATAGCTCTCTTGGAACTGGTGTTACTTCACCAACATTTGTGACGCTCATTAAAGATCAACTTTTTTCTCAGAAATGGCAACTAAATCCAAGAGCTTTAATCCGACGGTCTGATTTACAGCTCCGTTATCCGTTTATTGCTTTCTTGTTTTACAAGCAGTCTATCTAATGTGCTGCTTAAAATAGCCAAGTCATTTTTTTATTTTATTTGTATTCCTCCCGTAAAAGTGAAGGAGCATGAACAACATGGGAGACTTTTGTGTGTGTGTGTGTGTGTGTTAATTAACGGAAATCTCAAAGTTTAAAAAAAAATTATCTTCTGGGCATTTTTCTAGGAGGTAGACTAATTAAATGGCGCTCGTGAAGTGCTTTGATTTAATCCGCCCTCAGCTTCATAACCTTGCAGTTGTGCTAAGTATGAAAACACACGGCGACGTGCAGAAGAAGAGGAACATGTCTGCTCGCGTGTCTTTTAACCTTGTGCCGTGTTTTGGTTATTCATCCTGCTCCGCTTGTCTTGCTTTGGCGTCAGAATGTGCTTCTGTTGTTGACACAAAGTTATGAGTGCATCCTATTTAGGAAACTCGGCCTCGCTGATATAAAACACTCCTAGGAGAGCTCATCTTTTTTTGTGTGTGAGGTTGTAGTGCAGGACTTTAAATTTTGATTCTGATTTTGTTTATTAAGAGAAAAAAAGGCTGATTCAAACCAGCCTTGCCCTTAAGGTAACAGTAATTTTCCTTCTTATACCAGGAATTACTTGTGATTAGACACAGTTTGTGAAGAGATAAGTTAAATTTCACTCACACACCCAGTTTTCATAAGAAGTAAGAAATCGCTGAAGTAGGAGCTACCTGGCAACACGAAGTAGGCAGGAAATGGGAAAGACTTTAGGTCATTGCAACAACCTTTCATTATCCATCCATCTGTTTTATCTCCCTCCATCTCTCCACCTGTCTGATCGTTCCTCTTCTTCTCTCCTCTACAGTGGACATTAACTCTGCGCTGCCCCTGCGTCTGCCCCCTGCTGCCATCCCCATGGACCTGCGTGTAGATCATCACCACCACCAGCAGCAGCAGCAGGTGTCGTCGCTCTCCCCGACGGGCCAGCTCTCGCCTAGCTCCCTGGGAGGATCTGGTGGTGGCGGTGGCGGCGGTGTGGTAGCGTCCTCGGTGCGCGAGCAGCAGCTGCAGCAGGAGCTGCTGGCCCTGAAGCAGAAGCAGCAGATCCAGAGGCAGATCCTGATCGCCGAGTTCCAGCGGCAGCACGAGCAGCTGTCCCGCCAGCATGAGGCCCAGCTCCAGGAGCACATTAAGGTACATCATTTACAATTAGCATTATTTATGGAGCAGCATTAAAAGAGGATTCCCCCCCCCCCCTCTTTCTGAACACCTTGCTCACCCGTTTCACAGAAATTCACTTAAAGAACGCAAAACAATAAGAACCTATGGAGTTTTAAATTAGTCCAATTATTCCACATAAAACCAATGGGCTTGCACACCGTCGCTATTTAAATCTCCCCAAAACCAAACGAAGACGGCTCTTAATTTATTCAGCCTCGGGAGTCTTCGATAACAGACTGAACTCAGCAGCTAAGAGCAGCCTCATCAGCTTTAAATGGCTTCAGTGCGAGCGGAGAGCGAGAGCAGAAACAGAAAGGCACTTTAGCTTCATTTTCTTTAACTTCTCAGATGGATGAGGGCAATATAAAGATGTGTCTGGCTGCAGGAAAGAGTGTGAGAAATGGACGTGTGAAGCTTTCCTTTAAATGATTAAAAAGCTGGAGTTGAATTTAATTAGAGCCAAGTGGATCCTACTGTCTTTCAGCTCTTCTGACGTACCGAGTTTCATTCGTTTCCACATGAGTGTGCATCACTTTGTGGCGTCGCACGTCGATGGGAAGTGCAGAAGTAGAGAAAGTTTTAATACAGCAGTATTTGTTTTTCTTAAAATAGATTCGACTCAGTTTGTTTGGAGTGGAGATAAATCTTTAGCTTGACTTTATATTGCTTTTTTATTGTAGCTGCCTTTGACATTTTTTTGTCCGTTCATGCTTTTATGACTTTTTTAAATTTAAAAAGTGGTGAATCTTTCAGATTTTTTTGTAGAAAAAAAGAGATTTCTTCCTCCATCATCATTCTTTGTCACCCTGTCGTTCTTATACTCCTCACTGATCTCTTGTTGTTTTTTTTGCCACTTCCTTCCTGTCAATAACTTCTTTTTTCCATTAACGTTTTCCTTTCCTCCTCTTGTATTTACTTTCTTTCACTTATTCCTCCCATGTTCTCTTTTCCTACTTCCTTAAATCCTTTTCCTTCTTTTGGAAATTTCTGGGGGTTTTTGTCATTGTACTTCTCTTTTATTGCTAAATCTGTGCAACTTTTGCTTCGTCATGTGTTTTTACACTTTTTAGCCATATTTTTTCTTAAAATAGCATGCTTTAAAAAGTAAATAAGTAAAAAACAAAAAATTTATAAAAACAGAAGTATTGATTGCATTTCAATAAATGAAAAATTTAAATAACTAAATTCAGGTGAAACTGATATAGTAAGAATGTATTTTTTGTTCATTTGTACCATTATGCCATTTGTACCCTCCACAAGGACGGTAAAGCCCTTAAAGTCATTGCCAAAGAAGCAGAAAGTTTAGTGGAAAGAAAACGTGTGGCAGGAAGAAATGCAGAAACAGAGGCAATAGCTATAAAACCAAAAAGGTGCATTAAAGCAATAGAATATTTCTTTCGGACATAGTTATGACATATTACATTTGTGCACCCCCTTGTTTAATTGTGGCCCTGGGCAGCCGCCCACGTGGCCTGTATCAAAACCTAACGCTGACCAGAGCCAACACCAGAATCATCTCACAAATGTACTTTTTGGCAAAGGCAAAGAAGTTATTTGCAGAACTATTTTATTAAAAAGGTCACAGGTTCTCTCTTTCTTATTGGGATGTGGATTTAATGCTCTGTGTGTCTCTGGTAGGACCGTTAATAGCTACAACACCCTCTATATTTACCACCATCTCTTAAAAAAAAACTTTAAATAATTTTCAGTAGCATAACCTGAAATTATTCCTTCAGTTTCGTCCTCTAAAAATCTTTTATGTCGCTTATAACAATTGTTACAGTATGTTAGAGGGGGTAAACTGATCCTCATTTAACCTGTTCATAACACTTCCTGTTTAGCTTTATTGCAAGGGTGGGCAATCCTGGTCCTCGAGGGCCGGTGTCCCGCAACTCTTAGATGTCTCCCTGGTCCAACACACTTGAATCCAACAGCTGAATCACCTCCTAAGTGAAGTCAAGTTCTCTAGAGTTCTGCTAACAGCCTTATTATTTGACTCAGATGTGTTGAAGTAGAGACTCATCTAAAAGGTCCAAGAGACCGGCTCTCCAGGCCTGGAGTAGCCCACCCCTGCTTCATTGTCATACTTGCACAGCAAGAAAATAGGTGTGGATTCCTCATAAGTGCTGCTAGTAAATATCCAAGTGGCATCTTCTCCTGTCTTTCCCATTTTGAACAATGCAAAGGGCACTCGAATTATGCCTCTTAAATAAAAGCTGCCAAGTTGTTGATACTTGAATGAAAACGAAAACAGCGCCACTGTTCTGATTTTTTGTCGAGTAACAAAATTAGACGCTAAAGACAAATCAATGCCATTGGTTTAATCTTCTCCCTTAAAACCGCATCCTGCTCTCCTTTCTCCTGTACGTCTTGCCGCTCTCTCTTTAAATTCCACGCACACACACTGTCCCTGTTATGACCTGCCAAGCACAGAGTCCTGCCTCGGTTTTCGTGATGCTTTGGTTAATGGGCGCTGCCATCTAAAGGGTCCTCTTGGCTTGCGGTCTGAAGCAGGGGGACGGCTCAGATGTTCGTGACGCACGGCTTCGGCGCGGAGCCCCCGGCCTCAATCACCTCTATTCACCGGGCGCACCACACACACACACACACACACACACACAATCACAAAACACAGAATTGCATAAGAAAACATGAAAACGTACACATCCTCTTAAATTTCATCAAAACGTTTGCCTGCACTCGCTCGTCTGCGTTTGCGGGCGGCAGAGAAATCTCCTGCACAAGTTGTTTCTCAGGAGGGAAGGATGTGCACGGGTCTGGTCAGCCGAGCCACAAGGGGTTTTAGGTGTGTAAGTGTCCTGTGTGCATTTGGGGAAGGAGGTCCCTCCCACTAAAACCCCTCTTCCCTCTTCCCCAACCTCAGTTTGAAGTCAAAAAGCGATGGCTGGCTGTGCTCCAGAGAGCTCTTCCTCCTCTCGGCCCCAAGCCACCAATTTATTCACAGCCTCATTTCGGGGGCTCTGATTTGGCCTCGCCGCAAACACAGGTTTGCGTCCCTGCCGCAAAATGCCCGGCTACAGGGTTTGGAACCCAGATGATTACGTGCCGGCACAGTGAACCGATCAAATATAGGTCACTAAACAAGCTTGGAGTGACCTCAGCTCTTCACAGAGAATCTTCTGCTCACTCTCAGGATCTGGGAGCATGGATCATCCATCCATTTTCTTACACCCTTATCCCATTGGGGTTGGGAGGGGTGCTGGTGCCTGTCTCCAGCTGTCAATGGGTGAGAGGCGGGACACACCCTGGACAGTAGACCTTCGATAATGTTGAATGTTTATAAATGACAAAACTGAAAACTTACAAAAAAAAATCATAGGGAACACAGGGATCCAGAGCAGAACAAAAACAGGAACCAGGAACAAAAAGCAAGCATCAACGGTGGAAGTAACCAGAATATCACTGGAGGAACCAGCGAGAACTGTTCGTTCACAGTGCTTGGGTTTAAATACTGGGAGGTTAAATTCTGAACAAAGACCTAACTAATTATAGAGCTAATGGGTTGCAGGTGTGAGGAGAGAAATAAAGTGGCACTCGGGGCAAGGGAAAGAACCTAAGGAAAATAAATCTAACACTAAATAATAACTGGAGCCAAGAAACATAATAAACTGGAATGACGAGGAATAAGCGTAACAAGAAACACTAAGAATGACTGAACTGAAGTAAGTTAAACAGAAACTAATCAAAGAAAAGGAACTAAGGAAAACAGAAATTAACAAAACCCAAATCAAATTCATCTCAAAAAACCCAAGATCCTGAAAGTTCATTTATTATTTATTTTATATTGGCTGTTATCCTCACATTTGCACTACGGGAACAAATTAAAAAATGTGTTGTTTTTACCTGTTTTGACCAACCTTGTGATGCTCTACTGGTACAGTTATGATTGTGTTTGAAAAAAAAAAGAAAAGTAAAGTTTTTAGTCAATTCAGCTGTTGTTCTGCATCCGATTGTTATCGACCAAAACTAATAATATCAGAATCGTAATTGAAAAAGGTGGATTGGTGCAACTTGAGAAATGATGTTGATCTTATCTTGTAAATACTAAATTCAGTTTTCAAAAATTCACTTTATTCAGAGAATATAAAAACTGACGGTTTTGGAGTAGCAGAGTAAAAGTTTGAACATGTCCGTCAGACCCTTTTTAATGGCTCAGTTAATTCTGCAGAGAAGAGATCAGTAATCAGGTTACTTTCTTTCACAGTGAGGTTGCTTTAGTTACCTTTTTTTAAATCTTCAATAATGTAAATCATTATTTGAGAAAGACTTGTGCTTCCTCAGGTTGTCTCGGTCTTGCTATCAGGGAACGTGTGAGTCTCTAATAGCGGCGTATTGTTTATCACAGAAGCTCATTTCGGTGCTGTTTAATTGGCTGCTTTTATGCACAGTGACTCACAGCGAGGGTCTCCGTCTGGTTTTTTTTAAGGACCCTTCAGCGTGATGAAGAGGAGGCAATCGTGGGCACGTTGTAGCTTTGGAGCTGATTTTATTCCTGACCTTTTGGTTGCAGGACAAGCTGTCAGGCCACAGATTGGTTTTTAGCGGAAAAATAAAGAAATTTACTCTCGGAGCCTTTTCAAATGGAAAAAAAAAAAGAAAAAGATTTTTACAGCGCGACGAGGAAGTAAGCAGATTGGATTATGTGTTTTGCTAAAACCTCGTTCCCAGTTAAATTGCTTATATTTGTTTAAAGGCTAAAGCTTTTGGCCTGAGGTTTTTAGAGGAATTGCAGAGGTTTAATTTTATGGCTTTGAACAGCTGTCAGAGTTATTTACTTCAGAGAGAGCAGAAGTTGAATGAAAATACTTTTTTCAAAGCGAGAAAGGCATCAAATTGAATCTGTTCTGAAGAGAGCTCAAACGAGGCTGTTAAGAAGATTTTTTTTCTTTTTTAACTCACAATATTCCTGATGTTTCTTTGTGCAGCAGCAACAGGAGCTGCTGGCCCTGAAGCACCAGCAGGAGCTGCTGGAGCACCAGAGGAAGATGGAGAACCACCGGCTGGAGCAGGAGCTGGAGAAGCAGCAGAGGGAGCAGAAGCTGCAGCTGCTGAAGAACAAGGAGCGGGGCCAGGAGAGTAAGTCACTCCGACGCCGTATGATACCCGTCTGCTCGCGGAACCACGGCGACGCCTGATGTTTGCGCAACGTTTTTGTGTCAAAAAATACTCACAGCCCTTGAGCTTTTTCCACTTTTTGTCGCATTAGAGCTCGATATATTATGTGTTTAATTGTGGACACGGAAGGATATCAATTGAAGTTTTAGAAAACAATCAATCCCCCGCGAAAAAGCATTATTGTTTTTTTTAATATATATATTTCAAATCTACAATGATTGCAGATAGATTCACGTAAAAAAATCTGGATATTTTATGAAATAAAAAAGTACAAAAAGTCACAGCGAAATTAGTTTTTTGTTTTTAAAATTGTTTAAATGACATTTTTGTGACCCAAGAGTAAATGTATCATGCGTTTGAATGGCATATAGTTAAAGCCCAAATCTACATCTTACTGCAAATTTGTGGCAAGCAACACAGCACCGACTCAGGAGAGGAAAATACAAATGTATGCCACACTTTTAGGATTGTATGCAAGAATCAGATTCATTTTGTCTTGTTTAAATATTCCACGTTAGGTTTGTTTTTCAAAAAGTGAGAAGACATTACAAGAAAAATGTATTTTGTGTGTTAGAGTGGCCTAGCCAAAGCCCAAATTTACATGTTATCGGATGCTCTCCAACTCATCTGACTGAGCTCGTGTTATTTTGCAAAGAAAAACAGGCAACGGTTTTAGTTTCTAGATCTGCTAAGCCGGTTCAGATTTACTCCATAGACTTACAGCTTTAACTAAAAGGTGCTTCTGTCTCAGAGGTGATGAATACAACTTCAGGTTGTGGCTCTAGAATTAGCGAAATTATCGCAAAAGCACCGTAAGTGAGGCAAGATTAGAAGCAGCGGGAGAAACTTCATTAAGAGATTTGACACCTCTCGTTACAGATTCTGTCTTTTAGCACTAAAATAAGCAAAACTAGACACTTCCTCGGCTAAATAGCTCCGTAAATAGTTCTCCGTGTCAGACGGGCTGCAGGCGGCCAGGCTCAGTAAGAGCTCCTCATTCAAGCCGCTCCAAGGTTGAAATAACTGTTGTGTTTGCCTCACGTGCGTTTCCATTTCACTCAGAGAGGCGGCATGCTCTGCAGCGGCGAATGAGCGGTAATAGCCCGGTGGCCTTGGCGCGGGCCGGGCCGAACTATTACCTTTGGACGTCTCTCTCAACAAGTTCATTGAAAGCAAATGGACAGGCGTCCTTGAGAGAGAGCGCCTTCTCGCACTCCATGGAAAATGTTCAGGGATCGGGCGAGCGGGGAGTCAGAGGGTTGGTGTGTTTGCTCCAGTGTGTGTGTCTGTATGAGTGCGATGTGTGGCGATGGAATCTTCAAATCTCTCTGATGAGTTTTGCATCATTTTTGTTTAATTCTTTGTGTGGTATTTAGTAAATTTCCCATTTTGAAGGCCTTTGAGTTATTGCGCTGATGATTGTTTTTAATTCTAAAATCAGAAAATGTCTGCTGCATTTCACAAATAGATGACTCTACTGATTTTAAATTAATAAAATAATATTTAACCTTCTAGATAAGTTTGTCTTCTTTATTAAATGTAGGAGAATAAAACAAAAAAATTGATTAAAAAGCCAGAATACCTAGCCGGAGTGCTACTTTCCCATTGTTTGCCAACGTTTGCGAAGCAGCCAATCCAAGAGTTCCATTTATTATAATTGGCCTCGATTGGCTGAATGCTATAGAGTGGAGATGAGGAAGACTAGATGATAGCCACTGCTAAGACGCTTTCTAAGATGCATTTGCTGTTTGAAATATTAAAATAAAGAGTTATTAATGGTTTTAGAAGGGATCTCAAGTATTGACGAATTTTAAATACAAGAAATTCATTGCGTCTTGTGTTTGTCCCATGTACATCAGGTGCCGTGGCCAGCACCGAGGTGAAGATGCGTCTGCAGGAGTTCGTCCTGAACAAAAAGAAGGCGCTGGCCCAGCGGAGCCTCAACCAGGGCGGCCTCCCCAACGACGCCCCCTACTGGTACCGGTAAGACGGCTTTTCCATTAACCGCCACCAGATCGGAAGCAGCAGAAAACAGCAGACTGACAGCTAAGTAATGACGCATGCTAATACCTGCTCTGTTTGAGTCTCACTGAGTGATCAGAGGCAGAAAACAAACACGCGCAGATGTGAAAGTGAGAGGAGGATATTGGAGCCTGACGACGGCTGAAAGTCCTTGGAGTTAATTGTATCATTCCTCGATCCGTTTTGCAGGTGTGCACACTTGCTATTTCCGATTTGTTTGCCACGCGTCGGAGCGAGCATAAACACAGCAAGGTCGCGTCGACTGGAGCATTATTATGCAGAAGCATACATCGATAGATTGAAAAATATGCCACTGAATAACATCAGTGCAGGTTTAGCTTTTCTGCTTGTGTCGCAAAGTAAAAACACAGGTGAAAGGTGAGATTATTCATCTCCCTCTTGTTGCCGATTTTTTTTTTTTGGCTGTAGTCTCTAACCTTTTTCGTGCTTGTGTCAGCTGACAACGCATTTGTGGTCGAAGCGAGAAAATATTACATTTGAAATTAAACGGAGACTGTTCAGAACCGCCTGCGTGGTCCTCACGACATCTTCCCACTTCTCTGACGTCTCCAAGGAATAAATATAGCCGGGTAATGTAATTTATTCTCATTTGAATTTATTTCAAGACAGTTTTTCCGCTGTGTCGGAAACTCCAACATTAATATGAAAAAGAAATGGAGATTTTTGATATGACATGCAAAAAAATAAAAAACATTCAGATTTTTATCCCCAGTTGAGAAGCAAAAGGACAAGAAATAGCAGTTTTAATTATCCCTTTTTACTCAATATCAGCAAATAAAAGTTTTGAAGGAAATAAAATGAGGATAAAAAGCCTTAAATTAACTTTTTTTGCAGCATTGTAATCTCACACTGGAAATGTATCAATTTGAGTGTGAAATCCAAATTCAATAATTCTTTTTAAAGGTTTAATAGTTAATGTAATGTTTTTTGGTATGATTTTATGATCTGAGGATCCACAGGGCTCTGTTTTGGGCCCTCTGGTTTATGACTTCACCTTCTGCCAGCTGTAAGGTTTTAATTTTACATTTTCCAAAATGATCTACCTCTACAACTATGTAGTGTTTTTTTTTTCTTTTGTAAAATGACACGGTTAAATCCATAAATTACAAATACAGTAGAGAGAATAAGTAATGTTACGTAATACCGTTACGTAATGTGTATTTCTGACTCTGCTCCTAACTTAAATATAAACTCCTTCACTCTGGACTCAAGCCTCCCACTGAGTTCTGGAAGAGACAACTGTGTTACCCTCTTGTCAGGAACATGCATTTGGGCCAGATCCAAACGCGGCTTAAGTTTTTCCCTGCAAACGACACTTTGTACTGTAGGAAGCGAGCAGATGGCGACACATGTCCGCGTCCTTGCCAAACGATTTGCATGACGCCTTAATCGTTTAGGTCCACGAGAACGAGATGGTTTCTTTTCGACACGCACCCTGATTTTTGACACGCCGTTGATGATTTCTGGGTTTGTTTTTTTTTTATTGCAGAAAAACCCAGCATAGCTCTCTGGACCAGAGCTCGCCTCCACAAACTGCAGTGTCCACCTACAATCACCCGGTGCTGGGCGTCTACAACCCTCGGGACGACTTCCCGCTGCGAAAGACTGGTGCGTTTTTTTTTTTTTTTGTTTTTTTTTGCCAAACTCCCTAGTTTTACCGGTGAAGACCGGCGTATCTGCTGCATGCATGCTCACACAGAAGAGCTATGGTCGCTAGCTGCAGTGCAGACTCATGTCTGGCATATTTTTGAGAGCATCAGAGGTCTGCTCCATTAATCACATCCACATTAGGCTGTCAGGGTCTCCCAGCATCCCCCACATGAGAGTGTTAAAGAGTTAGTGTAGGTGGTAGTGGAGCACAAAAGAGAGAGAGAGAGAGGAGAGTTAAGTGGGAAGAGAATCATGATTTTGTTACCTGATTTATTTTAAAGATGTCCTTCCAGAGTTCTTTCAGAGTTTTTGGAAAATGTTTGTCAGTCTTTAGCTTGATGCATAAATGGATAATAGTTTTAATATTTTAACAAAACAAACTTAATGAACATGATGAGAAGTTTTGTGGGACATTGATCTCTTACAGTTTAATGGTTATGATTTGAGGTCTTTGCTTTATGAAATACTTTCAACTTTTTGCTAATGGCAGATATCTGAGAATAAACTCAAACTCTCTTTAGAGCTTCTTACTTTTATTTTTCTTTGAACCAATCTTCATTAAGCATACACCGGTCAGGCTTTTTGTAGCCGATACCGATTTCTGATCATTCGTACTAGTTCAGATTTTGGTCGATTCTGTTTTTTCTTTTCAACATTAGCTTTATAAGATAGCCTTAGTTAATTTTGTTTCAATAAAAAAATGTAGGTGTTTGCTCTTCATACATTTCTACGTCTTTCCATATTTGACCTGCTGATCGTTGAGTCAATCAATTGAAAATCATGTTATTTTGATTACTGACTGATTGCCGCATCACTATGCTTCCTTTTTAAGATAACCAGGTATAGAAACATCAAATATTACAATTATTGATTTACCAATATGAAAATTTAGGCTGATATCGATATTGACTGATAAATTGATGTTATTGACTTTTTTGGTCAAAACCAGACATTTACTACATATCCATAAATACACTTATTCATTCATTAAGTTAATGCACCAAAACTCAAAATTCCCACCTTTTTTTCTCTGTAAAGAACTCATCAAACACTTGATGTACTTTGTTTTTTCTTGTTTGAAAGTGAATGCTTTACATTTTAATATGTTTATTGAAATGAGCTTTGTACGTGTTGTTGCCTTTCAATGAAAAGATGGAATAGTCAGATTAAAATCTCGGGAATAAACAAAAGTCTGTTCCAGTCAGGAAGAGTCTGATCGCTGCATCTGAAATCAAATATTATTGTTTTTTCAAACTCAACAAAAACTTCCAATGAATGTCCTCACCACAGCCGAAGTTGTCTTTTAATGCAGAAACCCTCCTTAAAACTAGCTGCACATTTCTGCACCACATGAACACACTACGTTAGCTAAGCTGTGGCGTCTTTGTCCTGATCTTCTATTAGCAACTGTAGGTCGTTAAAGAACCAGAAGCAGGTGGAAGTGGGATGTTGCGAGGAAAAAACAGGTGAAAAAGCACCGTAATTCATCTTTTCTTGTACATAAAATGTTAAGAATAAAACCACTGATGTGCTTTTCCCTCTCACAGTGCAGCAGCAGCATCGCACTGATCCGTGTGTTTTCTTTTCGATCCTACCCAGATCTTGTCAGATCTCTGTAAAGCAGCTAAAATACTCCTTAATGCCCCGCTGGAAAAAAAAAAAAGGATTTGCTTGCGGCATGGCCTTACATCTTCTTTGCAGAGTAAAACCAGCTGTTTTCCGTCTGTTTTTGTTCACCCCCCTCCTCCCTGTATTTATAAGAGTAGCTTTGTGTGGGGGTGCGCGATGTGTGAACGGCGCGCTGCAGCGGTGTAGCTGCGAAGCGGCGGTCATCTTACAGTGCAATTATTCACTTAGCGCAGCGGCAGGCGGCTGCAGCCTGGGCCCTGTTTACTCCGAGGCTTCGAGTCGCTGGCTGCGACGGCGGACAGACCGCAGTTGACACTGGCCCACACAGCCACATTCCAACCTGAGAGAGCAAGAAGATGGGGAGTGTGTGGGGGGAAATAATGTGAGAGTGAAAAAAAAAAATGGAGGGAAAGTAGGGTGAAGGACAGGCAGGTAGGATGGAGATCTTTTTCCAGTGGCTTTGAAACGGAAGATTATATCACCGAAAACAAGAAGCTGGCAAGCTGGATTTGAAATAAATCATGTGGCACAGTGATTTATATAAAATAAACCTGCTTTACAGTGGGGAGAAAAGAAGCGAAAAGACGGTCCCTGGAGTGTCACCGCTCCGCTGTTATAATGCCAGAGATTGTGCTCGGCTGCCGGGAGCGAGGAGAACCTGTGCCACCCTGATGTTTGCCCACAGCGATGACGTGCTTTGTGGAGTTTACTTATGGTAATCCCAGCTCGGGATCGTTTAGAGGTCCTTTTATATCAGCGCCAGGTTGTAAAAGTCAAAGCCTGGAAGCCAGGACTTCCAGCGGTGGTCGAAAATAAAAACTGAAAAGGAACATCGTACCAGTGGCGCGTTGCTAGAACGCGTCTGCGCCGCCAACAACAGGAGAGGCCGTGGATACCTTATGGCCGATGTCGCAACTTTTAAAGTTGCTTCGGATGGGGGAAAGTGTTCGTCTGACAAGAGGGGGGGCTCCTTAAAAACCTCTGTCGTCCAGATAGAGGGTCCAAACCCATTAACCTCCCCTACATATCTCACAACGAGGAACGAGAGAGAGCATCACATGAATAATGCCCTGTGTGGCCTGCGCGCTCACACACAGAGATGCCTCAGAGAGACGTAGCTGGGGTGGAAAAGCGTGAGGCCCTCAGACTCACAGCGCCCTTTGATAGAGGCACAGCTAAGCGTACTGCTCCTGGCAGAGCAAGCGTGGATTTTACCCTGAACTGGGGCAGCCCGTCCTCCGCATGGACACAATGGCACATAGGGAGTCTGGGGCTGTACAACGCAGAAATGCAAAGCAACAAGCTGCGCCCCGATTGTGCGCGACGTGGCGCTTTCTGATTCCGCTCTACGGCCCATTTTGACAGGAACGGCAACAATAGGCCATCTGTGGAGTGATATGATGTAGCTACACGCTTCTAATGAGGATCATCGTCAACATATAGTGGACCTATTTGCGGTTCAGTATTCGCAAATTTGTTTTTTTTGCAGATTTCTTTTTTGTTAATAGTGCACATGTCAAAAATTCAAAAGAAAATGTATCTAGATGCAATGCTACTGGATAAGCTGGTTGTTCCCTTAAGAGTGGTGGAGATAAAGACGTTACCTATGACGGTTTCCACTGTCTGTATTAATGCATGTTAAGGTATATATGGTGCTTGAGTGATTAAATTAGTCAGTTATAAGCCTTTTTTGTAAGGTATTTCAAGTACTTGCGAATTTTAACTACACCGAAATGTACTTCATACAAATGTGCTGTTCTTGCCATACTTTCTATCTAAAGAAAAAAAAAAACAAAGTTATAAGCTGCAATTGCAAGTAGTACAAAAATGGCGAGTATCAGGATGAAATGAGGGGAGAAAATGGTCTATTAGTCTGAAGCAGATAGCTCAGACTAACCAAAGGCTCTCTAACTACAGTATAAGCTTTAATTAAACTGACATTGCTGTTTTCTCCGAAAAGCAGCACATTGTTTGGCAGCAGTTGCATTTCCATAAACATCCCATTGTGTCGTCTTCTCTCCAGTCGTCTCGGGTAACGGAGAAAACCTCTTTTCACGAGTATTGACGTTCTCTGGATCAATTCCACTTGGCTTTGAGTACATCTTTGCTGTGATCATTCGGGCTCCTGTCACACAGGATTATTCTCTTTCTCAAATGTGTTTTCGCTCCGCCGGAAAACAGAAATCAAACGCTTCTGTTTCGCCGGGTGCTAATTATTATTCCTGTCAGTCCCGGGGCTTTGTTTTTCCTTTCGCATGCTAATGGACGCCGTCTCGGGATCAAATTCAGGGAGAAATTACATCTGTTAAAGTTTGCGCTAGGGTTTGGATATAGTTGCCTTTAACCTATCTTTGAATATTCAAACCAGCAAAGCTTTAACACAAATGTAAATTTCTCATGTTTACATTTGTGATAATATGACGGAAAAAACTGCCACTAGCAACTAAATTGGGAAGACTTGTTGACTTCTACTTCCCAAAAGTGAGCCTTGGGGTGGTTCAATTAGAGACCAGAATTACAACATTTGTGACATTTTCACTCCACCGGATCAAACAAACAAATCTTCTTGAAACACCTGTTCACTTCCTCTCTTGTGGCGTCGCCGCACCAAGAACCACTGAAGGAAATGGCACAAAAACCTCTGAAGAAGACATGAGCGACACTTCCTTCTTCACGAAAATGTAAATAAAAATAGAATAATGTGGGATTTTAGCGTCTTTTATCTTTGGCTAAAGAAAACAAGCCATTTGTTTTGATTGTATTTACCCAAAATGCTCTGCTCTATAGTTCACTTCCTGCTTGCTTGGCATTTGCATATGAATTCAAACCGAGACCTAGGTGTTTAGGCAGACCAGAGTTCGCTTTTTTGGTCTGAATTGCGGATTCACATCTTTCCCAACAAACCAAGCTTTCTAGCCAAATGGTTAGATTAAAGCGGACTAAACCTGCCTGGTGTGAACGCGCTCTTAGAGAGTTCATTTCTTCCTTGCTAGTCCTTCTTTTTGGAGAGGTTGGACGAGTAGTTAACCTTCTGCAGACATCCCCAGGCAATCAACATCATTGTGGCATGTCTGTTGTCTTTTTTGTATTGAAGAGTGTATGCTAAGTCGCAAACAAAGACATATTCCCTGAACTGCCCTTGATTTCAAAGATCGGTGTGAACCGCAAGGAGTCGTGGTTTGTTAAGCTGTTGCCTAGCAGCATGAGGTTCCATTCATTGGGTCTTTCCGGATGAAATTTAGACGTTGCGTCTCGAAGTGTTCAAAAGTCTGATTGATGTGATCTGCAACCCTTTCCTGGAGTCGTAGTAAATTGGCTTCCGAAGCAGACTTCTGTCTACATTAATTGGTTCGACTCCAACTGGAAGGAGTTTTCCATCCTTCTCTCCCTTCGCACTTTGTATTTCACACTTCTCTCCTTTCATCACGCTTATTTTTACCTGACACTGGAAATGGGACCAAAACCTACAAGTGTTTGCTTGAAAGGAGATCTCCCTCCTCTACATGGAACAACAAGCTTCCTGGAGCTTTCCTGCTCCTGCGAGGTCTCAGTGGCAGATGGATCCGGTCGTGCCATCCTGTGGGTTTTGGGCTTGATATCCAAAAATTAGATAATGAATAGTGAAAAGATTCCAGACTGATGAACGTCTGGATAAAGTAAACAGAGCATTAGTGGCCGGAGGCCTGGCCAAGGTGACATGCCGTTCCCTTCTCCCTGTCTCTATTCACAAGTCTGTGACAGGCCAGACAAAAGACTAAAATGCCATGTAGGCAAGTCAGACACGGCTCCCAAATTGGAGCTAATTGCTTTTTAGCTCATCTTTGGGAAAATATGAGTTTGGCTTGTTCAGAAGCATCTAATTGGGAGGGATGAATTGTAGGCTAAATGAACAGCGGCGTGTAACAGTTTGTCTTGCAAAGAGGTTTTAATAACAGGGCAGCTTTGTGGAAGGTGCTCCATAACAGAAACGTGTGTGGAGCCCAAGCTGGAAGATTGTGAGATTGTTGCGTGAAAATGTGACTTTTTTCTTCAAGCTCGGCGCTTTGTTCAGAGCTCTGTTGAGGCATGAAAAGTTTTGGATTCGATTTGTTCTCGCCCAGTTCCCATCCTCGTTTTCAGCTGCGATTGAGACAAATGCAGTTATCCGGCCTTCACTGAGTTCTGAGATTATTTTAATCTAACACAGAGTGTGGAAATTACAAGACAGAGCACATTCCACACTGACATTGTTTGATATACTGAGAGCGAAAAAATTAAGAACATTTATTTTCTGCTTTTTATTGTGTACTTTAGTTTTTCTCTCTTAAAGTGATCATAATCTGATTTAAAAAAAATTATCAATTGCAGATGTTTAATATATTCCGATATGTGAAACCTGGAAATCGAAAGAGGGTGTACTTTCTTTCTACTCTGACTTCAGTCATGCACATATGGGGGGGAAAACACATCATTTGGTGTTTTTCTAAATGAAACCAGCAGATTATTTTGTGTTCAAAACACTACGTGACAGATGTCGGTCCCTCCTTGTCCCCTCAGCCTCGGAGCCCAACCTGAAGCTGCGCTCCCGCCTGAAGCAGAAAGTGAGCGAGCGGCGCAGCAGCCCACTGCTCCGCCGCAGAGACAGCCCCATCACTTCGGCCAAGAAGCGTTCCCTCGACATGGCGGGTGAGAGGCGGAGAAGGAGGAGGAGGCGGCAGCGAGGATTCTGCTGTTTCAAACCATTTTTTTCCCAGACTCCTGCTGATTCTTCTTCCTCTCCTCCTGTCTCAGACTCGGCGTGCAGCAGCGCCCCCGGCTCCGGCCCCAGCTCCCCGAACAACAGCTCCAACAACATCCCCAACGAGAACGGCATCACTGTGTCCGTCTCCAACAGCATGGAGGTACATCACACCCGTCGCCTTTATTTCATAGTATAAAACAGCCACAAAAAAGTTGTAGCTGTAGGAATAGATTTGTGTCTCTGGTTTCTAGTTCACCAAACATTTCAGGCTGATGCATATACAAAGGCTGTGAGCGAGGTGACGGGGCTCCAGACGGGGGAGACAGCGTCGAGGAGCTGGCAAGATGCTATTTGTGGAAGCCATTAGGGCCACTCAGGCAGTGTGGAGGAGGCCGGTGGCTGTGACAACGTTAGAACGCCAGGAGGGAGCAAATGTCGTTTCTCCATGTGTGAATGTCCGCCAGGCCTGGGCGATGTGGCTTACAAATAAAAACCACAATTTTTTTTCCCCCATCCCAGATCTGATTTTAATGGATTTTTATTCATTCTTCTTCTACAAAAAGAAAGAAAATAGGAATGAGTTTGTTTTATAAGATTAGCAGAATAAGAGTGCAATTTTTCCAGAAGAGCATCTTAAAATTAAGAATTAGCGCTGCAGTATGTAACTGTAATAGTAAATATATTTTAACATATTTGCTGAAACTATGATTTGTCTCAATTTGAGATAATTTGTCTCTCTGATTTGAGACAATCTCCAAAAATTCAAACTCGTCTGCCTTTTCCCACTGCTAACTAGAAACAATCAATCAGAGCCAGGAGGTGGGTCTTAGTGCCGTCAATCACTCCTCTTTATGTTCATGCTCCTTCCTCTCTTGGAAGAACAAACAAATGCTCAGGTTTGTTAGCATGGATATCGCTGATAGCAGATAAACAGTTTTCCTGCAACAGTAAATATATGTATTTTTTAAAGTTACAAAATGAACCTTTAACCTTTACTCTATTGTCGTACGACTTTATTTTTTTAGTAGAAATATATTTTCAGCCTGGCATTCTGTTGTAGAGTTGACCTGAATTCAAAGTGCGAATAAACAAGCTCGTCAAAGAAGACGGCTGCCACCAAGGAAGCTTCAGCTAATCGACAAAATGATCTTATTGTAATTCAGAATCGTGGGGTCTGTTTTCCGTTGTGCGCCGGATGTTTCTCCGTATCCGTGATGCAGATTGTGTAAATGTGTTTTCCAGGCATCTCTGGCCCAGCGGCTGTGTGGCGGCGATCAGAGCTCCATCAACCAGCTGTCCCTCTACACCTCGCCGTCCCTCCCCAACATCACCCTGGGGCTGCCCGCCACTGCCACCGCCACCGCTGCCTCCAACGTAAGGAGGAAATCAGCCGGACGTCTGACTCTGCATCCATGAATGTGTTTATTTTGCAGCTTAGCATCTGTTTTTTTGTTTTTGTTGTTGTTGTTTTCTCCCCCTCTCCTCCAGGTGACTTCCGCTCAGCAGGACACAGGCCTACAGCCGGCCCTCTCCCTCAGCCCCCCCTTCCTGTCCGGTGGCCATTTGAGCCCCTACCTCGCAGACGGTGGGTCCGGTGGCCACGGCGCCCACAGCCCCCACAGCCCGCTGCTGCAGCACATGGTTCTGATGGACCAGAGTCCCGCTCAGAGCCCGCTGGTGACAGGTGAGGCAGAGTCGAAAAGCCTTGAAAACATGGAACGTTTCCCAGGTCTTCCAGGCTTGGGAAACACATTAAAACAGGCTTCCTGGAATCTGATTTTACTTCTTTCCAGGTCTGGACTTTGGAAAAATATTTGTATTTCCAGAGTTTATTCTCTCTCCTGTTTTCTAAAAGTTGGTTGGCTCATTCCTCCAGTTCCTTTCTACCTTTCTTCTTTAATTGTATCCATCCATCTTTCCATTGCACTACCTTTGCTTTTTGTCCTCTCTTTATTCCTTGTGTCCTCCTTTCCTACTTTTTCCTTTATTCCTTCATTCCTTCTGTACTTCCTTGCTTTGTTGTATAATTCAGTCTTTTCTTACCTCTGTTCTTTCTTCCTTGTCCCCTCATCCTTTTGTTTTTCTTTCCCCAATTTTCTTTCCGGTCCATCCTTGTCTTGTTCCATCCGTCCTCTTCCTTCCTTGTATCCTTCCAGCCTTTCATCCTTCAAATCACCCTAATAATATTTGTCTCAAATCCATAATGACCTTTTTTATTATGTATTCTGGTTTAAATCTAAATTTTAGTTGTTGTTTTTTAACATGTGTTTCTATCTGAACAACATTCTATATTTTTGATGTTCAAAGTCACAATTTGATTTCTTCAGGAACCAAAGAACATCATCTAGTTTCATGGCTTGTTGGTAAATGTGTGCATTCAAATATCCATGATGTTTTAATTTTGAGAGGATTTCTCAATTTAAAGTCTGGAAAAATTGCCGTTAACTGAATAAAACATGAAGGAAAGCAGTGAGCCATTTAAAAAAAAAAGGGAAAAAAATAAAATAAAAAGTGAGGCGTTCTCGCACTCAGAGGGGATGTAACCCCCTCTCGCTGACAGACGTCCATTCATTTGCTCAAGCTAATGAGCTCCTTTCATATGTCAGCGTATGCTGAGAGTGTGACATGGGAGCATTGTGTGCCCTTTCCCATCAGCTCATTCACAGACAAAAAAAACATGGCTTCTATTTTCAGGCAGGCATTAGCGTTGAAAGAGCTGTGACGCACATGCAGACGCACACAGGACTGTTTTCTGCTCTATAACAACAAAAAAAAAAGAAAAAACTTTGAAGATCCCAGATGTGAGAAATTACAGATTGGAGGACAGAAAACCGTCGTTGTTTCTTGTTTTCCTCCCATCTCTCCAGCAGCTGTGCGTCGGTGGGGTTTCTGCGTCCTGGCGATGCAGCGGTGGACAAATCTGCACAGTAGTCAAACTCCTCGCATCATTTAGCAGCCCCCATTAAGGTTTAGAGCTTTCACCCCCCACCGCCATGCCGCGCCTTGAGATGGCGTTGGGCTCGGATGATCGCGCCGCAGTACGGCGGCACAGATGGTTCTGCTGGTTCGGGTTCACTCGTGCATCTGCTCGCTCGCCTCCGGTTCGGCTGCGGCAGAGCGTCTGTGTTGGTGGAATCAGTGCAAGGAGAACCAAAGAGTATGGGAGGTGTGGGGGGGAGGGGGGGGGGCTCAGACACATTTACTCTGATACCTCAAAATGAAATGATTAATCAGTCTGGTTGTATGTGTCAGCTCTGATCCCCACAGAGTGACACTGCCACCGTTGTGTTTCTCCGTAGAACAATGCGTTCGGGTTGATTTGAATATTTATCTCTCAGGAAAGTCGTAAACCCTTTTCCACATCTGTTACAGTAAAATGTAATGTAATCTAGAAAAACTAAAAACAGACTTTAACACCTTTTCCAGAGCCAAAATATTCTTTCCTTCCTTCTTTCATTGTTTCTAGATTTTCTATATTCCCCCTTCATTGTTGTTGTTCTTATTTTCTGTCCCACCTTCCTTAAAACCTTAAGTATTTTATATATTTCAACTACAATCAGAGGTCGAGCCTGTATAAACATTTAACTTTTCCCTTGAGGAATCCTGACATAATCCCAGATCTGATCTGTTTTCTGTCAATAAAAGTGTCTTTCAGCATTACTAGTTCAACATTTCTCACCGGGAAGTTCAGATCAGATTGTGCCGTTCATCTAATCCCTAAGCCCCACCATGTCTGTGTGTATCTGTGTCCGTCCCTAGGCGTCAGCGGCATGTCCATGTCGTCGGCCTCCATGGCCAAGTTGCAGCGGCAGCACCGGCCCCTGGGGCGGACCCAGTCGGCGCCGCTGCCCCAGGGGAGCGCCGCCCAGGCCCACGCTCAGGCCCTGGCCCTGCAGCAGCTGGTGGTGCAGCAGCAGCACCAGCAGTTCCTGGAGAAGCACAAGCAGCAGTTCCAGCAGCAGCAGCTCCACCTCAACAAGGTACCCGATCCTCCCTCCTGCATCCGCTGTTGATGTTGAATGTATTAAATAAACAAAACAAAAAGAAAGACCTCAAAGCGGGGTTTGAAATATTCAGTGAACGGAGTGAAAGCGGCTCTGGTGGCGGCCCGCTGGACGTGACACTGCAGCGAAATAAACAGATAATTATCAGCTCCGCAGGGCCAGAGGAGTGTTGTAGTTTTGCGTAGGCGGCAGCCGGCAGCTCAGCCAATGAGGCGTTCTCCTCTTCTCCCTCTCTGTAGTATTTCTGTTTGTGAGTAGGTGGAAGCAGGTATGGGCCGACACGTATAGCACAACCCGTTTGTGTGTGTGTGTGTGAGTTTATATCTGCAAACGTTCACATTCACGTTTTTGTGACTGTGGTCGGTGCGAGCTAACCATTCGCTGCCATGGCAACGGAGCGGAAGCCCGCGCCTCATATGGGCAGGGAGGAAGTGAGCAGTCGGTCGCTCCTGTCGGCTCTTACCTATCGGAGCCGAGGATTCGCCGGAGGAGACGAAGAGAGGTGGGCGGATGAAACGAGGGATTTCCTCTCCTCCGCCTCCCCCGCTCTGTCTCCCTCCCTTGCAGATGTTTCCCAGCTCTGCAGCGGCGGCTTTCCACATAAACACCTCTGGAAAAGCCACCGGCACACCGAGGAATTATTTGTACCTCACCATTTCTTTGTGGTTACGAAAAATGTGGATTTGCCTTCATTTAGTCCAGATGAAATATGCATCGATGTAGTTATTTTAAGATCTCTGTTCAGTTGAAACAAGATACACGTTTAATTCTCTTTTTATTTGTTTGCTGTTTTTATTGTTGTTTTCACCTAGAAGAAGCGATCAAAGCCAGGATATCAAGTATCAACTTTGGTTGCCAAACATACCTTCGTTGCTCAGTAGATTTAGAAGAAACTTAAATAAAATAAAAAAAATAGGCATCCTTCTACAAGTCCTTTTTGGTCGTGCGCCCAGATTTGAAGCAATTCCTCGTCGAACATCACAGAGCAGCGCTTCCGTCTGGAGCAATATTTCTTCTGATCTGTGATCACAGTTCATAACGGGGTCTGTGGAGAACAGCAGGCTTGCATTACCCACGTAGAAACAGAGGGAAGCGGATGGTTACGGAGAGAGAAAACTGGGAGTAACTATTGCGCCCGAGCGAAAATGTTCACATATCGACAAGTCGTAAAGTTTCTTAAAGGGACAACCGGCCCTTTAAGAACATTTATGATCTTGATTTGGCCCAAAATGTAAGCAGGTTCAGCAGCCCTGCTCTGGACGTCCCTTCATAAACGGCATCAACGGGTAATTATATGCATTTGTCTGATTTTATTTGAAAAAAAAAAAAAGCAGAAAAGCTCATCGTCAAGGAGAGTTGAAACATCGTTGAGGAATTCTATACTAACTCTATGGTAAAAAAATATCCGATAGATTTACACAGATTTAAAAGACAGGAAACTGAAGATAACGCCTCCAGCTGGCAGCAGCTGCTCCGAACGGGGGACCGGATCTGGGTTTGAACCGGACAAAGAGGACGCTTCTGGACAGGGGAACCGGACCTGGGTTTGAACCGGTTCTGAGTAAATGGAGCACAGGGTTCTCAGAGGGGACACGTCCATGTCTATTTGGACGCAAAGGAGACTCAGACAGAAGCCCAGAGGGCGAATGAATGCTCTGACGTCAATGCTGTCCCCTTGGCATAAAACCACAGAACCCAAGGGCTTTGTAGCTCTGGGAACACACACACACGCACACACACACACACACCTGCAGGCCATGCTTGAAACTTCCCACTTTGTCTACAAGGCTCCGCATCATAAACACTCCCACAGCCTGGCGGGGTGAGAGTCGGCTTTGACTGGTCCGTGTCGGTGGAAAGTGAATCAGCGGGCGGGGTGAAGCGGGGCGCGGGATGAGTCGATGATGAGCGGCACGACTCCGAGTGTGGAATGCCTCTGATCATCGAGACATGTTGCCCCGGTGTCCCGTCAGCACAGGCCACTCACATCCAATTAGAAACAGAGAGGTTGGAGAGGAGCTCACTGCGTAATCCAAATTAAGCTCGTTAAACGTAGAATGCTTCAGAGAAAGGAAATGATTCATCAATTCGATTCGCACTGGATGGGATTTGTTGGATTATAAAACTGATTTTTTTTTTTTCTGTTGTTTTGCGTTTTCCGCAGATGATGGGGAAGCCTGGCGAGTCGCCCGTGGGGCGGCAGCACCAGAGCCACCAGAGGAGACGGAGGAGGAGCTGAGGGAGCACCAGGATGCCGTGGCCCTGCCGCCGGGGGTCACCATCAAGCAGGAGCCGCCGGACCCGCAGGAACTGCAGGAGCTGCAGGAGCTGCAGGAGGAGGCGCTGCAGCAGCACCGCGAGCGCGAGCAGGAGCTGCTCTTCAGACAGGTACAGCAGCAATTTACATCCAGAATATCACTTTGGATCCTCCACCTGACAAAACATCAGAGATAAATCATTTGTTTCGGCCGCCATCTGTTGGCTGTTTGTTGTAATTACAGTAGTACAGTTAAACTATTTTAAAGAATTTATCAGATTCATCACACTTTTCATCACTATGGTTAATTTTGTAAGTGTGAAATGTAAAATGTTTAAGAAATGTTTTATTGTCTCAAACTAAGCATCTCTGTTTTGTAGGTTTTCACATTTGCTATGGTTTAAAACAAGTTAATTTGTTTCAAACAAAATTTAGAAATGTTAAGTATAATGTGCTTCAAAAGAATGTTAATTTATCATGACCTCATTTTATCCAAGCGTCCATTGAGGTATTTTTTAAGACCTCTTTGGTTCTAGTGGACTTTATTTAGCAGTAATCCAACAGGAAGTGGGTAAAGAGAAGGGAGGAAAGACATGCAGGAAAGAAACTGAGGGCAGGATTCGAATTTGGTGTATTTCTAAAGTGAAATTTGCCGCTAAGCAACCAAGCCTGACACCTCAGTCATCTTTTCTCTCAAATTTGCGACTCTGTATTGCCGACCGCAGTACAAGACAGCGTAACTCTGCTGTGAACTAGGTAACAGCCGGTGATAGAGAGGCGTTTAGGTCAAAATAGCTGGTGTGATTAACTTTAACAAGTTAAACTTGATTAAACGCATGCATACGTCCATTAAAACTTGTTAACATCTGTTTCGTCTTCCTCGCCGCTGCGTGAGTAGCAGGCTCTGCTGTTGGAGCAGCAGCGGATCCACCAGCTGAGGAACTACCAGGCGTCCATGGAGGCCGCCGGTATGACCATGTCCTTCCCCGGACACAGGCCCCTGTCCAGGGCGCAGTCGTCTCCGGCCTCGGCATCGTCCTTCCCCATCAGCGTCACCACGCAGGATCCTCCCGCCAAGCCTCGCTTCACCACAGGTCAGCAGATCTGATTGAATCCTTGAAATCCTGGAAAAAGCCTGAATTTCAAGTCTGCTCGGAAAGCCTTTGAAAGCGCTCGGCATTGTGACCGGAGAGTTTTGCTTCTCCTCAGGCCTGGTGTACGACTCCCTGATGCAGAAGCACCAGTGCATGTGCGGAAACACCAACAGCCATCCGGAGCACGCCGGGCGCATCCAGAGCATCTGGTCCCGGCTGCAGGAGACCGGACTCCGAGCTCAGTGCGAGGTGAGCCCGGAAAGCCGACTCCGCTTGATGGCCGGACCGCGATCGCCGCTCCATCTGACCGCGTGTGTTTTGCTTAGTGTATCCGTGGGAGGAAGGCCACTCTGGAGGAGCTGCAGACGGTCCACTCCGAAGCCCACGTCCTGCTGTACGGGACCAACCCACTCCGGCAGAAACTCGACTGTAAGCTTCACTCTGTTCATTAAAACCAGGAGGAGTCCGCTGAGTAAGTTTCCAGCTAATCCGACGTTTCCTCCCCGATCGACAGGTTCCATAACGCCCATGTTCGTTCGGCTGCCGTGCGGAGGAGTGGGGGTCAGTCACAATCGAGCGTTTCCCGAATTCGTCTACCCGTAAGTTACCCCCTCCCCCACACAGGCGTGTCTGACGTGCTTGCTTGCGTTTCAGGTGGACAGCGACACCATCTGGAACGAGGTCCACTCGTCAGGTGCGGCACGCCTCGCCGTCGGCTCCGTCGTCGAGCTGGTCTTCAAGGTGGCAACCGGAGAGCTAAAGGTAAACGCTTCTTACCAGGTCCACAGCTTGATTTTCAATACATTTAGGTTCAGAACGGCGAAGATGGAAAGATGCATTTCAATTAAAGGTTCCCGGTTCATGGAACAATCTTGACAGTGAAATAAAAGGTTAACTTTTGAACTTTTAAATAAATCAGTTGAAGCGAGGAAAGTTTTGCAAATAATGTTTAGCACCAATGTTTTGTTGTTTCATTTGTGATTCAGAATAACAAAAAATGTTTACCTCTGGTTATTGATTTGTTGAATTTGATTTTTTCATTTATGCCATAATTACGTGTTTTTTTGGGAGTGGGGGGGGATAATAAATAGGATATTAAAGGAAAAAAATGTAATTCCAAAAAAAAACTTTCAATCAGGTCCATGAAAACCTATAAAATATCCAGAATGTTGTGGCTGAAGCTTGACTGAATGTGGATGTGAATTCCTCTGCAGCAACTTTTTATCTATTTGTGTCGGATCAATTCTGCTGCTGTTAACAAACCTTCGTCTTTCTTCCCAGAACGGTTTTGCGGTGGTCCGCCCTCCTGGACACCACGCCGAGGAAAGCACCCCCATGTAAGGCCACAGCCGTCACCACACGCCCCACACAAATAGCTGCAGGGGGTGCAGCGACACTAACCACTGGGTTTATTTGCAAAGCGTTGCCATGTAAACATGAGAATGGAGCACTGAAGTGCGTTTGTGTGTGGATTTGTGACGGTTCCTGCCTCTGCTGCTGTTTCAGGGGCTTCTGCTACTTCAACTCGGTGGCCATTGCGGCCAAACTGCTGCAGCAGAGACTCAGCGTCACCAAGATCCTCATCGTGGACTGGGTCCGTCTCCTTAGCAACCACATCTTTTAGTTTTAGCCCAGTACTAGTTTGGCACTGAACAAGCTCACTTTATCTCTTGAACTTAAGGATGTTCACCATGGCAATGGCACCCAGCAGGCCTTCTACGATGACCCTAATGTCCTCTACGTGTCTATCCATCGCTACGACGACGGCAACTTTTTTCCGGGAAGTGGAGCACCCGACGAGGTGAGTTTTCCAATCTCTTCTGGTGACTGAAAATCTTTCTAAGCTATGACTAATTTTAACTTTTATCACTAGAACCTTCTCCCGTTTTCTCAGTTTGATATTTTAGATAATTGCAGAACGTTTGGGCAAATGTTTTGAATCATTATCCTACTAAATCTTTTTTAAAAAGTTTTATTCTGAACCATTTCTTAATTAATCTCAGTTTTTTTAACAGAATTTATCCATTTTATTACTTAAGATGAATTTATTATTTTAACACTTAATAAAAAATACATTCATTATTCATTAAAATAACGGAGGTTGTTACCGTTTTCTGTTTGGTTCCTCTGTTCAGGTGGGGAGCGGTCCAGGGGTGGGCTTTAACGTCAACGTGGCCTTCACCGGGGGCCTGGACCCCCCCATGGGAGACGCAGAGTACCTGGCTGCCTTCAGGTAACGTTTAGGAAGATTTGACTCATTCTTATGCTTTAGGTTCTTTCTATAATCAATAAACTGTGTTCTAGGATGTTTCAAGCGAAATTTACTTAAACTGAAACTTACTCAATCAATACCTCGTCACTGCTTCCTGTTTCGATTATTGACCTTGAAGAGTGAGCTGTGCAGCTTGATAATGATAATCCCCTCTGCAATCTCACCCTTCTCTCCAGGTCTGTGGTGATGCCAATAGCCGATGAGTTCGCTCCGGACATCGTGCTGGTCTCCTCCGGCTTTGACGCCGTGGAAGGACACCCCCCACCACTGGGCGGCTACATCCTGACCTCCAAATGTGAGCAAAAGATTGTCTGAGCACTTTTTTTTTTTTTATCACAAACACCAGCTGAACCCACCAGCAGGATAACGTGCAACCGCATCCCTTTTTTTTTTGCCATGTGACTGATAAATATCTGGGTGTCTGCAAACCCTTCAAAAGTCTTAAAATACTGTTTGTAAATATAAGGCTTGAAAATGTTTGAAATATATTTTAAAAAGTTAAGTTGGCCTTAAATTTTGTCTTGACAGGATTATTTCTATGTAGTGTCTTTTCTGACTCGAGACAGTTGAAGCTACTGCTAACTCACTGCTAACATACACAGCTAGCTGACTTTTTTTTTGTCCATCATGGTAAGCATAATTTTATTGCCAGTTGGCTGGACAACGTTTCTACATTTCTATGGAGATACGGGTCTTAAATTCCATTCATTATGGTCTTAAAAAGTCTTGATTTAAGTTAGTGAACCCTGCCCTCAATATGCGCATATTTGACTGATGGGTTCTGTCCGCTCAGGTTTTGGGTATCTGACCAGACAGCTGATGACCCTCGCTGGAGGCCGGGTGGTCCTGGCGTTGGAGGGAGGTCACGACCTCACCGCCATCTGTGACGCCTCTGAGGCGTGTGTGGCCGCCCTTCTCGGACAGGAGGTGAGAATTTCCTAAATTTAGCATCAACTTTTGATTCTGAACTGTGGCTGGACATTACATCAGTTTTATAGATTAATTGCATTCTTGGTTTTTCAAGAGTTGATTTCTGGAAAATCTGAATCTATTTTTTTTTTTTCCTCCAATGCTTTCCAGAGACGCCATCTTATTTTACTGCTTCTATTTATTTGGACTTTGAATTCAGGCCAACTCTGTGACGAAACATAAGGGTCAAACTACTAAAAACAAATGGAACAATTCAAGCTTTTTTCATATCAAAGTAACTTTCTTATAATTTTAAGGTGTTCTAGTAAAATTGTGTATTTTCTCTGACAAAACACTGACTATATAATCATAACTAAACACAGCCTGGCACTTACACTCCATCTCAAGTAACACTATTTTGTCATTTGTAATTTCATTTTTAGAAAAGAAAGTGAGAAAAAAAATCTGGTATGGAAAAATTTGAACACTTTGTTTTTAAGCGCTGCTATGAATGCATTAACAGAAAAAAAAAAAAATTCTTCCTAGCTGGAAAGCTAATAGTCATGTTACTGAACATGTAGTGTCGATGTATTTCTGGAGCACAATTTCAGGAGTAAACAGAACAGTGGGGTTTGCTGGGAATGGACAAAGCCCTGTTTTCCCTTGTGCTCTTTCTGTCCAGACTGACCCCTGGTGGAAACTCGGTCCATCCTTATGTTTCCATCCTCATGTCTCCATGCTCTGTGTGTTTTTGTCACGTGCAGCTGGATCCGCTTCCAAAGGCCGTCCTGGAGCAGAGGCCCAACCCCAACGCCGTGCGCTCTCTGGAGAAAGTCATAGAAACTCACAGTGAGTTCGGTCATGTAAACACACACGCACACACACACACACACACACAGTGCCACCACAGGAAACACACATATGTTCCTTAGCTGCAAAACACGGAGGATCACACACATGGTTCTCTGCTGCTGATGGACAGAGGTCTCACTTTGAGTGGAGAATTAGAAAGCACAGACATGGAAGTGGTTTGTAGGACTTTTAAAGGTTCAGGTTATAGAGTGGGAAAGATTTTCATATTTTTAACTGTGTGTTACGACTGTATATTTGCTAGAACAGCACTATTCTTTGGTCATTCTTCATACATTGATTTTCACCAGAGTGTACACGTGCGGGGACACATTCCCCACTGTTTCTTATTTTGTCCTGTCCTCCCCTTCCGTCTCAGGTAAGTACTGGCGCTCGGTGCATCGCTACTCGTCGCGGCTGGGGCTCTCTCTGCTGGAGGCCAAGCGAGGCGACTCGGAGGAGGCTGAGGCCGTCAGCGCCATGGCGTCTCTGTCCGTCGCCAACACCAACGCCATGGATCAAAGGTGCAGCTTCCTGAGAGAGCTAAGCACACAAATTCCTCTAATTATTTTTTTAATACAAGCTTTGAAAATCACAAAATGATATGTTTATAGTTTTTAGTTGGACTTTTGTAGAATTTGTGTCTTATCATCTAAACATTAAACATACAGCGCCTTCTGAAGTTACTGTCCTTGTCACTCTTGTTTAAATTCTACATCTTGACCAATGTTTGAATTTTATGAAAAGCGTAAGATCATCTGCATAGAAGCGTATTTTCTGACTTAAAACACATTTAAATTCTGTATCTTGGTCAGTGAATGAATTTGATGAAGAGCGTGAGATCATCTGCATATAGGCATATTTTCTGACTTTTTTCTCTTCCAGCAGGGCGGAGGAGGAGCCCATGGAGGAGGAGGCTCCGCTGTAACCGAGGCAGGCGTCAGGGCGTTGCAGTGTTGCCATTGACCTCTCCGGAGAAGAGCCTCAGCTGACCCCTTCATTTAGTCGCCCCTGACCCCACTCACCACGTCAGTCACCTTGACTGGCGATCCCTCGGTCTAAAACGAGGGAGGGGGAGGGGGGCGGGCTCAGCCTCAGCGTAGGGAGCCAATCAGAAGACGCAGGACTGAACTGAAATAGGGGGAAAAAATAAAATAACAAAACTTAACGGCGTTGCTTAGCAGCACTCGTTTAGAGACACTCATTGTTTTTTCTGTCAGTCTTCGCACCTTGGCGTCGGCCCACAGTGGCCGACTGTGCGATCACGGCAGCCGGCAGGGGGGGGGGGGAGGGGGGGGCCGGTCGGATCTTATTGCAGAAAGGAAAGGTGTGCCGTCACACTCGGTGCTTTGCGCAGCTGCCCTCTCTGACCGCATTCAGTCGAGAAAGCAGGGACAGCGGACGATCCCGACCGTCCTGGAGCAGCTCGGGGTGGGAGGGTTGCGGGGTTAGTGGGGTGTTTGTTTCTCTTCTCTTAACTTCGTTCCCCACTAAACAAGAGGAACGCCGCGGCATCTGGGAGGACTTTTTTTTTTTTTTTTTTTAAACGTGCCGCGCTCACTGTGGATTCGCCGTCGTTCGAGGAAGGCTTTCGCGAAAGATTTTGACGGCTGAGACGGTCGCCTCGCCGGAGCAGCCTGCCGTCAAAGCTTGACGAGTGAGAGGAGTGCCTTGGAGAGCTGGGGGAGGGGGGGGTCACGCCTGTTTTCAGGATTGTTCAGGAAAAAGATTGCCTTAAGTTTAACCATTTCTCCCACCGAGGAATTGGTGCGAGGAAGGAGGCGGGGAACGACGAAAAAAAAAAAAGCTAACAATCTTTCAGCATGTTTACTTAGAAAGTGGCGGAGACGGCATTTATGTCTCCGACGGCCTCTCTTGAAGAGTTACTTTACTTTTTTGATGGATCTATTTTTCTGTAAAAAAGTTTAAAAAAGAGAGAGAGAAAGAAACCGTTTTGTAAAAAGGTAGTTGCCAGCTTCTTTAGACAACGGTGCAAACACCGAGAAAAGGAATCGGATCGCAAACTCTCACAGCAGTTTAGCCTTTGATGTAGCCTCCCTTTAAGAGTCAGCGCTATTTGCAGAACAATTTGCAGAGCATGCATTTTAAGCAGATTTAAATGAATGTTGCCCAAAAGGAAAGGCGAGCAAGAAAAAAGGAAGAAAAAAAGCCAAAGCATGAGTTTGCATTTTTACCGTTCTCTTATCTGGAAAGGGCGAGTCGACATGCAACATTTTACGTATTGGCCCTTTAACCCTCTATGGTATGCATTATGATATGCCAGTAAGGGGACAAAAAAAATGTCTGGAGTTTTGTTTTTTTAATTAGTCTTAAATCACACAAGCAGTTCGCGATTAAAAATAATCAATTTAATTTATAATGCACTTTTCATTAACAAAAATCTCAAAGTGCTACATGGTGCATCTAAAAACATAAAATCAACAATTAAGTGAAGTTAAGTGAACGTCATCATAAATTTGGTTGCATTCTTACAATTAATAAAGATAATTTCAATGTTTGTAACCACAAAACAATGAACAATAGCAATAGAAAACTTTTTCAGTTCTTACTTTGTATGTTTTTTTTACATTTGGTGCTCCACCCCCTTTCTTTAGCCACCCTGGGCATCTGCCCACACGGCAAAAAAAAAAAAAGTTAATTTGAAAAATTCCCCCCCAAACAAGTTTGAAATAAGCTTTTTCTGAAGTTATTTGACCCATCAAAGCACTCCTATTGGTTCCTTATGGTCTTTTGTCTGTTTTTAAAGTATTGCATCATGTAAAGCGGTGCCTTTTGGAGCTCTGGCAGGCCAACATGGTACCATAGAGGGGGGCGGCAAAGCTCAAAACACCTGGTCCAACGTTTACTGATTTAATCCACCTCGGATCAGGTGAGCGTTTCTTCTTTACGCGTGCTGATCGAAAGGTTGGCAACTACCTTAATGTGAGCTTCACACCAGTCGTGTATATTTAACTGAATATATTTTGACCGTAATCCAAGTATTGTCGGTTTTGTATCTACGTGTTTGAGTTTCCGCATCGATGTCGTCGATTTTATGATATCAGAAACGTGTTCGGTTCAGCGAGTCCACTTTTTTTTTTGTTTATTGTGCAAGATTATTTTTCTAACATCTTGTTTTTTTCATGCATAGATTTTGTCGTGTTTTGTTTTCATCCATTTTGTTTTTTTCTGGTTAGATATAGGGCTGCGTTCATGTACTTTCAGTGCTGTTGTCGTTTATTCTTTCTTGTATTTATGGAAAACGAGGAGCAACACTTCCTTTCTTTCTTTCTTTCTTTCTTTCTTTCTACGGCTCCCGAAGCCATTTTCAGCATTTTCATCAACTATGTATTTATAACATGTACTGTTTATAGGAGATTTGTATATGGAAACTTTATAAATGTACTCTTACCTTATGACAGCTATGATATTGTGAGCAAAAAAAACCTAGTACGGTGTACAAACAGCGTATTGAACTCGTCATCGACTGCACTGTTTTTCAAGCGGCCCTCCGGCCGAATCGCAGCACGGCACCGCAGTCGACTTTGACGCGTTTCATCACTTCGTTGCCTCATCTGTTCATCCTCCTCCCGCGCTCGGGACGACATTCACCAGACGTTTCGAGGCCGTTTTTACGTAGCTCCCTGCGGCTCAAAACGGCGAAAAAGGAGAAACCGGCTTGCCGCAGCTTTAACCGGACATTTACATACACTGGATTGAAAAATCAAAAAAAAAAAAAAAGGAAACGTTGCCGGCTTTTTTTCTCACCATTGGGCATTAAATCAGACTAATTGTTCTGTTTTAAATGTCTTATATTTGCTGAATGCCGAAATAACACTGATTTTTATTAGCTTGAATTTTGAAATGGACAAAAACTGTCCTGATAGTTAGTCGACCTGTTGAGGTCGTTTGAGGACTTTTGAAATGTTTCCTCCAATTACATCCAAAGCTTGAACCCGACTCGTGTGCAAGTGTCTCAGTTTTCAGAAAATAAAACAACATATTTGATTATTTCTGGCATTTAGCTTGTTATTTAAAAATCCTAACCTAAAACAAGAAAAGTTTAGGCTGATTTAATGTCAAACGATGAGGGGAAAATAGATTTTTCTACAGTTCAAACAAATGTGGTTTCAGCTGTAATTTAGACGCCCATCATGTTTAAGCTGATATCATTTTATAAACATTTAAGATTCGAAATTGATTTGATGTTTTTCCATCCTAACGATACATTCCACTTGTTATCTGTTTAATTTGGCTTCTCTCAAGTATTTTTTATTTTATTTTATTTTTTGTAGAAACCTAAGTAAAGTTTTTGTTTTTCATTGTTGTTTTATGCTGTCTGCTCGCACCAACTTTAACTCTTTTGCATGGTTTGAGTCAGCATGCCTGCTTGTCTATGTAATGAAAAAAAAAAAAAAAAAAGAAAATTGTATTTGCACAACAGAAGAACACTGGAGGGACTTTTAAGACGAAACCTCCTGGGCCCGGTGGAGGCTTTTCTCCAGCCTCCGCCGCCGGCCGAACGATTTACAAAAAGACTTTGATGCTGAGAAGCATTTGATATTTTTCAACACGATTCAGCACTTACGGACTGCATTTTAGAGAGAGACGTGCTCTGCCAAAACCTCCTCAAACATTCACAACTCCAAGAAGAGACTCCCAAAGAACGCTCTCGTTTCAAAGGGGTTTTTTTATTTTATTTTTATTTTTTATTTTTTTTGCAAGTGACTGATGTTGTCCGGAAGCAGTTTGGGAAAACAAAGGGCATCGCCATTTGATTGTCACACCCACCTCGGCCAGTTCTATATATATTTGCATATATATAGACTTATATATATAGACATATATATATAATAAACCACTGTGGCTCAAGAGCAAATCTTGGTTTACATGTACATTGATGAGAAAAAAAAGTTATTTTTTGTTCGTTTGTCTCTATTGATGAAAATCGTTCTCTTTCTTTGGGACCTACGCTTTAGACATTTCATCTCTGACATCATCTATAGAATATATTTCTGAAAATTACAAATGTTTCTTGTGGTTTTTTTTTCTTCCTATATGAAACCAGATAAATGTTTTGATAGAGTAATTTGTTTTCTTTGCTATTTCATGAATGCAGCGAATTGACAACAAGAAGTCTGAGCAGAATTGATTTAAAGAGATACACTTTGAGCTATCTTGTTCCCAGTTTTGCTCAAAGTTCAAAATGCTGTTGGACAATCGATCCCTTACTTGGAATAACTCCATGTAGATCCTCTGCTTCTGATTTTTCTGTTGCATCTGATCTGATAATGTGACAAAAAAAAAGCTTCCCAGCACATGACAACTTTTAAAAAAAAGACTCTCAGATGACTTCTCTTTGAGTGGAAAACCTAATTACAAAACACAGTCTGGTGACTTTCCTCTAAAGTTCTGCAGGAAAAGTTGCCTCTGCTCAGAAAAGTTGTTTCAGCTGATAAAAGAAGCAGTTATTATTTATTAAAGTTATCAAAAATAAAAATTAAAAGGCATTTTAGTAATGTAGACATAACTGATTAATAAAAAATGCAATAGCATCAAAATATAACAAACAAAATGAGTGCTAACCTGTCAGTAAAAACATTTAGATCATTTTCAATCAGCGTCACTAAGGAATGTATGGTAAGTTCTTTTAACATATAACAGATGGCACTGTTGTCAAAAATCAACATTTCAAATATTTCTGAGTACTACTTGTCAAATGGGATAGGACTTCACTCTGATATGCAAAAAAATGTAGGTCAAATTATTATTACTGCAGTTGTCACTTGATTGTACACACTAGGCAACCATGTTGGAATTTGAGGTCTGGGTTTAAGATAAATTCCAACTTTTCTATTTTCAGCTTCAAAGTACTTTCCAATATATATATTTCTCTTCATGTGAAATTTCACCTTTTAAGCCAAACTGGAATTTACAGTTAAACAAATTAACATTTTCTGTGCTTTGCTCCTTTAATACATACAGATTTTTGCAAACTGAAAAAATATCTGCCTTATTGTACAACTGTTTTAAAATGTCTGACATCACAGTGCAAGTTGGCAAATATGTTGATTACTTCCCTTATTATGAAAAGGAAATGGTGTAATACAAAGAATTTAATTAAATTGTGAACGAGATTTTAGCATTTTTATGATTGCAAACATAATTGGTGAAAAGAGAACTGAACTGATGGACAATATTTGACAGAAGTACTCGGGGATGAAATGGTTAGTACAAAATGGAAGAAGGACGAAATGGCAACATGCAAGTACAAAGTGGGAGCTCACCTGTAATTATATGATAACACTTCTTACCATACATTTAGGGTCAACATTTATTTCAGTTCACACGCCAGCAATATAATGTTATTACCCCGATATATCTCGTTAATCTAAAGTTGGTGAGTAAGCGTGCTGATGTTATCTGTAAAATGAATTGCAGACAGCGGTGTGGGTTAATTATATGTTACAAAGCTTGCCATACCATATAGTAAACAGTAAAATGACTGTGCGCGTATCAGCGACTCTCCGCACTGTCCAATGAGGAGCGAGCTCTTCCTTTCTACATGCAAATACTGACCTCATATTTCCTCTCTGCCGTCTGTCCTCGGCGCTGTGACTGTGCCATGCTCAAGCTGCAACATTAGCTCTCTTTATTCCCCCCCCCCCCCGTCTTCATCACCCTTAGGGGAGAGACCCCTCATTGCTTCCGCGCTCTCCGTCGCCTTTTTGTTTTTAACCCGTCTGCAGCGGAATCCCTCATTTTTGTGGACATGCCTAACATCGTGCTTTTCAGCGGGAGCTCCCATCATGACCTGTCCCAGAAAGTGGCTGATCGGCTCGGACTGGAGCTCGGGAAGGTGATCACCAAGAAGTTTAGTAACCAAGAGACGTGGTGGGTCCGTGGTTTGTTCAAACACCGTGTTTCCCTTTTTGTATTAGTCGTTTTTGCATGTTAAAATCAAGCTGTTGGTCTCGTACGGCGCTCCATCACCGTTATCACGTGTGTGTAGCTTAGCTTCAAGGCTAACATGTAGCCTCATGTAAACACAGCAAGCTAATGCTAGTGTTCCCATACTCGGACAAAAGCCCATATTTAAGTATCTTGTTATGTTTTTGACATGCATGTAGTTCGAACGAAGCAGAAAGTCTGACTTTAGATCCTGAATAATAGTTAGGCGTATTCGCTGCTTGCTGTGACAAGACTTTGTGTCTCATTTTTCACGGTCTTGCTAAAGTTCTCATAGTTAGCTAAGAAGCTAACATTTGCAACTTGGGACACTGGGCTCGATTTCTATGCTGTACTAAATTGGAGACAATACTGTGTGTTCCTCCGTTTAGCCTGACTGATATCTGCTGCAGTATTTTTCATGTGCTGTTGCACATATCTATGTAATTGTTGCTTTATATCGGGATTTTTGTAATGTTCTATTTTATGTTCGGATTTTGGAGACAAAAATAGCACAATACATGTTAGCATAAAAAATAAATAAAATAGGAAACGCCCATATTTATCACATGAAAACAGGTTTATGTTATTACAGTATTTAAAGTAGTTCAACAATTTATTAAGTAGTTTCAGTGCACATCTAAATATTCCTTAAATATCCAAACTATGAATGGGCCGATCAGGTTTTTTTCTGCCGATACCGAGACCGATCACCCCCTGAGGGTCGATCGCCGATACCGATCACATAATTATTATGTATTTATTTTTTATCATAAACACTACCATTACATTATGTGGAAAAAGGAACCATGAATTCACCTTAATTTAGAAAAAAACTTATTTTTAATAACTTTTTCCAAGAAGAAAACTAAACAAAACAGGTATTGTGCAAATTGTACTGCTATCAATAATACTATCTTTAACAGACTGAAAACATATGAGGCTCTGAAGAAGCTAAATAATGCAAAGAGCCAAAATAAAACCTTTCAACATTGACAAAAGATTCAAGTATAAAACTTAACATTCTAAGACAAATACAGGATCCATTACAATAAACAATCCTGAGTTACTGAATGAAAACTTCCTGTTAGCATAGCGGCTAGCTGGTTACTGCTAGTTCTTATTGGCTGTTTCTGACTGAGCGGAGTAATTATGCAGAGCCGGGAAGAGATCGATTATTTTTTTTAGAGATTATCTGTCTCATGTTAGGACAGAGAAAGTTTTAATACGTATGTAAAATGTATTTTTTTTAAGTTAGATGCTGCAGCTTTAAACAGGTTCGGTATGAGAGTCGCTACCAGGTGGAGCAGAAGCGGCTCCGTCTGTCAAAAATGTTGAACAGTAGCGGAGCAGCGGTTCAACAGCAGAACCAACGTCTTACATCGCAGCTCCAAGACTTAAATCATTTTGCGGGTTATTAGTTTATCTTTCTGACCGTCATGCTAATCCGGTGAGTGTTTGTATCTGTGCTGCTTTACCTGCTGTCTGATCCTCCATGTCTTTTTACTGCATTGAGCCTCGATGTAGCCAAACTCCGTCGTTGTTTTTATGTCTATTAGCTTCGTTGTGTTGATGCATTTTGACCTGCTCCTATTTTCCGCCGCAACACACAAACGTCCTCATTCACTCAGTGTTATAGTTACACATCGCTTAGCATTTGTTGCTGCGCGTTTGCGCAGTGAAGGAAAGACGAGACCAGCTGGACAGACAGGCTGAGAAATGAGATGCAGGTGATCGATATCGGTAACAGAGCCAATGATCGCCGATCACCGATCAGGCACTTTTTCACGGAAATCGGCCCGATTATGATCGGTGACCGATCGATCAGCACACCTGTAATCCAAACAATTCCTTAAAATTAAATGTAATTTCCTGGAATGTCATGAATCAAATTAAAACAATTAAAATGGTCACAAACCAAATATAAAAAAATTAATATAACAGATGAATAAATATCTGAAATTATTTAAATTAGCAAATAATAGATTCACTAGACAATATGCAAATGTAAGTGTACTTTATTGATCCAAAAGGGAAATCAATTTAATCTTAATTAAAAACAAAACAAAAAAACATTTAAAATGCATTCAGTAAGTTAAGCTATTTAGCTTTACTTGTATTTCATTATTTCAGAATTAAACAAAATGCAAAAATAATTCATAAAAATTTGTGTACCTTACATTTTTTAGAAGCCATACATGCAGGAGCAAACATTTAACAGTTGTTAGGTTGCAGCATATTTTGCTCTCAGTCGTTGGGATCAGACGCTGAAATCGTCACGTCAGCCTCCGGCAGGTTCTGTTCAGTAACATACGCAGTCGGTGATCATTCATTTCCAGTCATTTTTCCTGCGCTCGGATGTGATTGGGTTACGGTTCGGAGCGGGTCAGAGGATCAGCTCCCTGCTGCATTGCCGCTCTGCGTCAGGGAGGTTAGTTGCTCTCAACTCCGCTGTGGTCACATCACATGCACACAATCTGTGCTCACTAATTTCCAACCTTTCAGACTGGTGTCGTCTTTTACAGGCGATTTCCTGCCTCCGGCTTTAGTCCGTGTCTCTCAGCTCATGTGCGCTACTGGGAAGTTTGACCTTTTTTCCCCACTGCAGTGTTTGTTTCAGCATGGACTTGTGGCAAACAAAGCAGTTTGACTGGCCTTCTTTTGTTTGCAGGGGTCACTTGTTGTTTATTTCTATTTTATGGTAAATGGTAAAAATAAGTTGCCGATGCTTTCCTGAAGCGGAGATGGGGAAGTTTTGTTGTGGGATGGTGGAGTCTGAGCGTGTCAGAACGGCCTAGTCAAAGTTGCAAACCTTTAAATTTGATGCTGCTCTTAGAAACACACTGTGCTTTATAATCTCACCCTCGTCAAAGGAGGTCAGAGCTTTTAACGATGCCTCAACCTTTTTATCTCTCTCTCTCTTTGCTTTAAGCTGGTAATGTTTCCACTAACAACTTGGGGGGGAAAAAAAAGAAAAAACAATTCCGATAATCCAGAGTTGGCTTTCTCTCCAGGGAACTGGATCCGTTTGTGTGGCGCAAAGCGCAACAGCAAAGTTGGCGCTGTTGCCTTCTCGCAGCTCCGCTCTGCTGCAGCGCCGGTCCGACCAGATGACCCAAAGGTCAAGGACCAGAGCGGAGGGAGTTCCTGGAAATGATTTCTCACATTATTCTTCTGATTGCTTTTTGTTATACAGCTGGAATTTGTTCAACATTAATCACCGGTTAGGTGCCGCCAGCAACCCAAACAGCCTGGAACACAGCAATGCTGCTAATGTCATTTATTTTATTTTTTTTTTACTTTATTTTTATTTTATTATTCCCCTCTCTCCCCCCTCCTCCCCTCAACAGCGTGGAAATCGGGGAGAGCGTGCGCGGCGAGGACGTCTACATCATCCAAAGCGGCTGCGGCGAAATCAACGACAACTTGATGGAGCTGCTGATCATGATCAACGCCTGCAAGATCGCCTCGTCGTCCCGCGTCACCGCCGTCATCCCCTGCTTCCCGTACGCCCGGCAGGACAAGAAGGACAAGGTCAGGCGAGCCGCAGAGCCCAGAGAGTTATTTCCCCCTGCAGCGCCGAAGTGGAGACTCCCAAAAGAGGGGGGGAAAAGAAGTTGTGCAGCATGTTCCTCGCGTGCGGACACGCTCCAGAAGCACAGCGCCAGCGCGTCTGCACGCCCCGATCATTGTTTTGCTTTGTTTTTCTGTCCTGATTCAGAGTCGAGCGCCTATATCGGCCAAGCTGGTCGCCAACATGCTGTCGGTGGCCGGCGCTGACCACATCATCACCATGGACCTCCACGCCTCGCAGATCCAGGTGTGTGAGCTCAACCTGCCAGACGAACATGTGAACATGTGTAAAGAGATAAAAAAAAAAAAAACACTAAATTTGACTTTTTCAATTTGATCTCAGTTTAAAAAGACTTCTTCTTGTTCTTGTTCTTCTTCTTCTTGTCCGTCTTTAACTTTCTATAAGTCTTCACTCTTTTCACAGAATTTAAGGTCTAGAAACAAAAATTCTTGTTAAATTTGTTTTATTTATATTCTAATTAAAAGAAAATATTTCAGATTATACATAGAAGAAATGCTAAATAAGTGACTGGCAGGTCATTATGTAGAAAGGTGATGATGTAATAGGGCAGTGCATGTTGAAATCGATGGGTTCCAAAGAGAATGATTAGGGTCAAAGGTCAGCAACCTTTTCAGCCCTGTCATTTTTGCCTTCTGTTCAGCTGAACTCTTGTTTAGACTCTCAAAAGGGAAAAAAAAAAATTTTTAACTCCTGTCTTAGAAATTTTTTTTAGATTTTTAAATTCAACATTAATTTTAGGGTTTATTTATTTTTTTTTTACTAGGGTCTATAAATTTAAAAAATATTTTTACAGACAAATATATCAGAAAGCACATTGTTTGCAACTTAAAAAAAAAAACTACGTCGTAAAAAATAACGTTCCTCTGTGAAAATGTTTTGCATGTTGTATTAAGGAATAGTGAAAACTGATAAAGTTAGCCTTTAAAAAATAAATAACCTTTACATTTATAAAAAATGTCAATTCTTTAACACATTTTTCCAAAGTTATTATGCTCACTCAAACATCTGAGTTTTAGATGCATAATATGGAAGACCAAATGTGCCACAATCAAATAAATAAATAACTTAACATTTTTGTTTTTTCAGGACATTTTAATAAAAACAAAACTTTAATCATATTTATGCATCATTTTGTGAAATATTTTGAACATTAATTAATTAAATATATTGAAGCCACATAATCGTTTCATGTTTCCAGTGCTTCAGTCTGTATTGACAATTTCCAGCAGCCACAGTGCTGACCAATCACCTTATCTTCAGCACTGTTGGCCCCGCCCACTTATTTTAATGGGCGAGGCTCACAGATAAAATAAACTTATGATGTACACAGGACTAATCCTGAAGTAAATATTTATACGGTAAAATAAACATGCCTTCAACATTCAATAAATACACATTTTAATTTCTTTTTCTATATGATTGTTAATTTCAATCATCCTATAAACAATTCACACCAAATCTGGCAGAATAGTTCACTGTCCGATTTCCCTTTAAAGTCCCACAAATTTATTATTTTTATTGAAAATAAATAATTACTTCCTTACTCTCATCAGTTTTCTGTTGCTTTAAACTTGAATTATTGATCCGACTGTAGATTTAGGTGAGTTTAGCCTTCTGTTGTCTATTTTCATCTCTTTTATCTTGTTTAAAAGAGTTTAAATGTCTTTTGACATTTAAACTCTACTCCTGGACTTTAAGAAGTTAGGAAGTCGAGGACTTATCAACTGAATAAGTCTTCTGAACTCCTAAGCCAAATATTTCTTTGTGTGTGTGTGTGTGTGTGTGTGTGTTCTGAAGGGATTCTTTGACATCGCCGTGGACAACCTGTATGCAGAGCCCGCCGTCCTGCAGTGGATCAAAGAAAACATTCCTGAGTGGAAGAATTGCATCATCGTGTCTCCAGACGCCGGCGGAGCGAAGCGGTGAGCAGACTTGATAAGATGCGTCGGGGGTCAAAGGGCAGCGCCGCCGGGTCGGATACGCCGGAGACGGTCTTGCTTTTCGTCGCTTAGACACAGCCCGTTAACAGACCCTCGGTTTGATTCTGTTTGGCTTTGGTTGGGTCTCGCGCAGCGTGACGTCCATCGCCGACCGCCTCAACGTGGACTTCGCCCTCATCCACAAAGAGAGGAAGAAGGCCAACGAAGTGGACCGCATGGTTCTGGTCGGGGACGTCAAGGACCGCGTGGCCATCCTGGTGGACGACATGGCCGACACGTGCGGCACCATCTGCCACGCCGCCGACAAGTTGGTCCCCCCCCCCCCCCCCCCCCCACACACACACACCCCCCCTCCTCCCTCCCCGCCCCGTTCAGGTCCTCCAGGCGTTGGCCGCTTGCCCCGAACGTCTCTCTCAAAGGCGCCGTGTTGGTTTGTCGTCCGTCAGGTTGATCGACGCCGGAGCCACCAAGGTCTACGCCATCCTCACGCACGGCATCTTCTCCGGCCCGGCCATCTCCCGCATCAACAGCGCGCCGTTCGAGGCCGTGGTGGTGACCAACACCATCCCACAGGAGGAGAAGATGAAGGCGTGCCCAAAGATACAGGTAATTCTGAAGGTCACCTACTGATTCCCTCAACCTGAGTCAAACGTTTTGGATTTGATTCCAGAAGTCTTCTGTTTTTGACTCGTTTATAGACTCGTTTGTAGTCTCCCTTCTTGCTTCTCAAGCGTTGACTTTTTTTTGTCCTTGAATAACTTTGTAACTAAATTGGATAAACTGTATCACATGACGGTGAATTGAAACCGTCTTCTCGAGTTAATTTGTGTTGTTTTTATCTCCTAAGTTGGGCTGGAAAAGTTTGAAAACTTGCCTTGAGGATTGTTGAACAGTGCTTGAATGTCACTGAGAGGAGTTTTAGTTTTCAGAGCCTCATTTAATGCACCGGAGGACGGAAGGGAAACTCTTAGAAAATGTTCCGCAGAACTGAGCTGGCTCCTTCTCACCAGGTCATCGACATCTCCATGATCCTGGCCGAGGCGATCAGGAGGACCCACAACGGCGAATCGGTTTCGTATCTCTTCAGCCACGTGCCTCTGTGAGGAAGAACCACCCCGCCCTCCTCATCATCATCATCATCATCATCCTCTGTTTCTCCTCCCACGAAGCCTCTCTGGCCGGCACTTTGTGGCCGAACGGCCTCGCTCGTGTGACTCCCAAAACGGTCACACACACACACACAACTTGTCAGTGACATTTCTACCCAGCAGACAACGACCAAGTTTGTATTTATGACTTTCTTGTTAGTTCTAAGTTTCACTTCAACCAAGTGGTCCATCATGTCGCATCTTTTTTCTTTCTTCTTTTTTATTTGTTTTATTTCTTGCTGAATCCAGTTTCAGTCGTGCGTTCCTCTCTGGCATGCGGCGCAAACATTTAAGAGCGTCTCCTGACCTTTTTAACCCACTAACAGTCTGACTTGATTAGGGATTCAGATTATGCCATCAGTTTTATTGTTTTAATTATTATTATTATTTTTCATGAGCAAGCTGCTGTCATGACGTTAGCATGACCTCTCTCTGATCTAATCCTTCTGATTGTACTAAAATGTTCTAACTAACGTGAGGAGCTGCAGGCGACGCGCCTGCTCTCTCAAAAAAAAGGTCATGAGAATCGATGGAGCCCAAAGCTTTTCATTTTGTTTTTTATTTTTAATTAAAATAGTGTTAAGAATCCGGGACCTGTTTGTAAAACGGCATCGCTGCCACAGCTGCAACGGGTCGCTTCTGTTGAGTAAAGGCAGGTTTCACAGTGTGCCTGAAAGTGGCTTGAAAGGTGATTTTTTTTTTTTTAAAAGAAAGAAATGTGCTGATCTTTTTTTTTTTTAAATGTACCACAGGAAAAGCTGTTTCTTTTAATAATAAAGCGCTGAAAATTGCAAACTGATCCTGGCTGAGTCTGATTTTTCTATTTTACGCAAGCAGTTAGCAGAAATAAATACTTGATTACGTCTACGAAACATGGAATGAATTGGGCTAATTCATTTTGCACCTGCATGGAAATGGAGTTTGAATCCGTATTTTAATCAAAGTGCCGTTGCACGCAGGTAATGAAGGTGCAAGAACGAGCAAATATGGATTGGAGTGCAAGAATGTCAGAAAATTCAGAAAATGACCAAACTGGACGGAAGAAAGCTGCATAACCTTTAATTAGTGGAACTGCAAAGATTTTTCCATATTTGATATGGAAACCAATAAAATACACACCTGGAAATTGTTTTAATTTTTCCTTGAAGTTCCTTCTAGTTCATTGAAATCCCTCTTGAATATCTGAAACCTACTTCTTATTAACACTGATCTGATAATCCTCACATAAAAGCTGCACTTTTTATGTTTTTAAAGCGCAGTAATTTTATATGTATATATATTTGAGGAACGTGTGTTCTGCCTGTATTTCTCTAAAGCATATTTAGATGTATCAAGCACTAAAACTACTTTAAGGACTGTGAGCTACTAACAATGCCAAGGTTTCATTCATACATATATAATTGTGTGAATATATAAATTGTTTTGGGGATAAACGTTTTGCTTAAGCTTTTTTTATTCTGCACTTCTATGTCGGGTGTGAACAGAATTAGCGGAGCTATTCGCCTCATCGCCATCAGGTGGCGCCCAGTGTTCACAAATTAGCAGGAAGAAAGTCAAGCGTCAGGAAGAACACATTTTTATGCACTTATATTTTGACACTAATACGTCACCTCAGTATAGTGGATGACATCAAGTGCGCGTGTCTCGTGTGGAGCATTTTTAGGTCACGTTTAAAAAAAATTTAATCCACGCACTTTCATTCTTTTACCCTTTTTGGGATTTTTGGAGAGCGTGCTGCCCCTTTCGTCCAGCGGGGGGCGACGGCGAGCGAATATCGGGAAGGAACGCTGGTGATGTCAGACGTCATTAGCATATTTCTGAGTATATGAGAGGCTTGCGCAAAGACGCCAACACTACTGCTGCAAACCGCCGAGCAGAGAAGTCTCATCAGTGAGCCAGCACATCGGTAAGCGCCTCTTCTCGACTCGTTTCTCACATCTTTGTCCCCCTTATGAGGTTCCGTCTGCGTTTGTGGGGAATCATGTTGGAATTTGATGGAAGACGCAGAGGAAGGATTTTTTTTTTTTTTTTTTTTTAGGCAATATACAAATGGATTAGGAAGGAAACTTATTTAATTGGCTTCACTTGTACGTTTTAATTCGGTAAAAAATAACTTAGCATGATGTATCAAAGCTTAATTCGTGCTTTGTCTTGGCTCTGCTTTTCTTTGTTGCTCTGTGTGCGTGTGAGCTGCACGCGCTCAGTCCCGTTATCAACCCGCTGCCTTTATCTCGTACGGCGGACTATTTCCTGTTTATAAATCCCTTTCTTTCCCCCATAGCTTTCTCTGTTAAAACCAAGACAGAAAGTGAAGCTGAAGTTTTTTTTTTAGTTTTATTTATGGGGAAGCTGAATGAAAATCTGGGCGGTGGTTCCCTCAGTCTGCGACCCCGACGCCAGAAGTACGTGATTGGTGAATCTGCGGATGTTGCACAGCTGCCATCCGCGCTCAAATCTGAATTTAAATTGCATTCTAAATAAAAGGTCTACATTCCCTGCTCTTCATTATACTCCCCACAGTCTCCGCAGCGTGGGAAGTCCCATTGTTATGTAAATGCCAGACTCGGACCGGCCTCGGTGTCGTTGTGCGTCCCCCACCCCCTCTTGGCTGCAACATCCCGGCGCTGTGCGCGCAGGGCGGCGGCATGCAAGCCGATGAAATCCCGCTCTGCGAACAAAAGGAGGCGGTCCATTGCCGTGCATATTACAAGGAGCGAGCTGAGAAAGTGATATTTGTTGGCTGAGATTTTCTTTTTCTTTTGAGGCAACGCCCTTTTTCTCCCTCCCCCTCTTCCTGATAAAAAAAACAAGACCGCATGCTTGGGCGGATTTTTAAAAAAATGCGTCATTAATATCCAACAAGCTCCTTTTTCACCCAGGTTTCTTGCACGTGCTGTAAATTAACTCCATATTTTTCTTTTTTTTTTTTTGCTCTTCTCTTAGACCAACTGCAACAATGAGTGACAAGCCCGACATCTCAGAGGTGACCAGCTTCGACAAGTCCAAGCTGAAGAAGACAGAGACGCAGGAGAAGAACCCCCTGCCTACAAAAGAGAGTAAGCCCCAGCTTTGGACTCCTGATTTCTAGGATTCCCTGCCAGGGCAGGTTTACTGAATCTCCTTATTTTTGTCTTTGGCAGCCATTGAACAGGAGAAGCAAGCATCATGAAGCCCCTCCCTTCCGGTCATGCACTGTACACCCCCTTCTCCTCCTGCATTGCCTTGTTTTCAGTCACTTCTTTTAGCTGTATAACTCTGTAACCGAAATTATGAATCGACGACTATAACCAAGCCGCACAGCCATGTGGACGGATGACGCCTTTGTCAGCCTCATCCCCCTACCTGGTTCCCACCTTCGTGCTCCGTTCTGTTGGCCTGTAACAGAGGATGGGGGGGTTGGGTGAGGGAGGGGGCTCTGATCTGGTTCAAACAGCACCAAGACTGCCGATGCTGACCTGCAGGTTGAGAGACCGAGGGGCGTGGTCTGCGCTCCAGGAGGCTCATCATCGTCGTCTCACCTTCACCACCACCCAGCATCCCGTGTGGCTGCTTTTGCGCCAAAGCTGAGGCGTCAGGCTCTTTTTGTCTTTTTCGTCTTCTAATTTTCGGAAATGCACAACTTTGTTCGTACGCTGGCCAAAATGTAAATGCCCAAAAATTGATACTGTCACAACCTTTTTTTTTTTTGTATTATGTATACACGGATTAAAATAACGGATTCCATCTTGATCTAGGAGAAGCTCAAATGGACCTATCTTGCGGTCCGATTGTAACACACTTGGGCCCTCTTTGTTTTTCTGAGCGATTCAGGGAAGTGCTTGTGTCGCAACCTCCCAGAGTCGTCTCTGTTGACGAAATTGTTTGGGTAACTGGTTCTGTGTTTGCTTTGAACTGTTAATCAAACTTCTTTTGGAGTTTTGTAAATCTCCCAGCAGTCATGTTACTCTGCCACAAACCATTGCCAGAAAATGGAAAACCGTGAAATGTTGTAATAAAAAGAATTTGTTACTAAAATGAACTCTTGACTGCTCATTCTGGCTACATCTCACACTCGAGTGTGCTCCCTGCATTGTCAAAATGCTTGCATGGCTTTCAAATTTACTGCTAAATGATTAGCTTGAGTAAACCTCTGCAAAGCCTGCCTTGTTTCCTGTGATCAAGGAAATGGACTGCTCTAAACAGTCTTGTGACTAAATGCTACTCCAGTGCTAACGAAGCTAAACCAAAGTCCAATCCTCAAGGGATTTTGCAATTGCAGAGTTGTCCCTTCAAAACTTGAACCAAATGTCTGCAATACCTTGGTTTTGTTGAGGCCTTGCAACAAGCATTAACTTGCCTTTGGTGTCGTGGAGGTACAGTAGGTCTCAGAAACCTGGCCTTACACAAACTGCATTGAACACCTGTTGGTCTGGTTGTTATATCCTGGCCTGACCCAGAATTGCCGGGTGTTTCCTGCAGGGGATTAACTCTGCCTTTGTCCCAAATTAGCCACTTGCTGCAAGGTCTAATGACATTAGCATGATATTGCTTTAAGGCAATTGTCTCAAAAGAGCAATGTCCTGCAACTTTCAGATGTCTCTGCTTAAGCACACCTGGATCCAATATTAGCTTGTTAGTGGAGCTTGACTTCATGCCAGTGAAGCAGTTTAGTTTAGTCATTTGATTCAAATTTGTAAGACCGAGGGTCTCTGGCCTTCAAGGATTGCAGGTTGAGACCTGCTGCTTTAAGGGGCATTTGTACATCTGAAGGGCATTACTGGGTGTTTTAACAGGACTGAGCAAATCGTTTTGTAATGACACTGCCAATACTATCAAGGATATGTTGATATTGAAGTCAACATCTCACAAATGTACACAAATGCTTCAATCCCTTCAACTACTTGAAAAAACCAGCTAGTCAAATGAATCTTGGTGTAAGTGGATTACTGTTAAATCAGATGCCCCTAATGAGGCATTAATCTCACTGGGGGTAGGGAAGAGCGGCGCAGCCATGCAGGTCAGTGGGGAAGTGGCGAAGAGACGAGGCGGCTCGTTCCACAATCCCAGATGGGATTAGCACCTCCCCCTCCTCAGCCTTCCAGAGAAAGTGGATTTCAAAGGGGGGAGCAGCTGATAGGGTGGAGCCGCCGCAGGGAGGTGGTGGTAGGGGGAAGGTGGGGGTCAGATGTGTCAGCACTGAGCTGATCCCCACGCGTGTCCTGCCTGGTAACCCATAGCAACAGCTGCTGCTGAGTCACCGCCTTGCTGGGGTTGGCCGGTCGGCTGCTCGGTCTCCCCGGCGAGCATCAAACCTGTCCAGCTGGTCGCGTTTCAAACGCCCGGGAGATTATGAATGTTTTGTCTATATTTAGATGCATTTGTCCATCTGGCCCCTCCAGCATTGTTTCTCCAGTGAAGGCATTTCTTTGTTACTGGCATGATTTATCAACGGTCACTGAGAGGAAGTCTCCCACTAATGCAGCTCCATTACCAAGCAGCTAATGGATGTAGCGTGTTTGTCTTTCAGCTCTTATACGGCGGAAGCGGACACTGAAAATACTTTCTTTTGACCACAAATGTCATTTTGTCCTAAAGAAGGGAACTTTTTTTTCTTCTTCTTTTTTTGCTGGTTGTACTAAAATATTCCAACATCTGCTGGATTGAATCACTTAGAAAGGACATGCTTAGAAATATATTTTCACGTCAATATGTCAAGATACATTATTTATCTCCTTTTCCTGAGGTGATGGATCTATTTATGTTGTTAAATCTAGAAAATATTTCAAAATAAGAGCTCAGAGATGAGACAGTTAACCCCAAAGCAGGCGATTATTTCAAGATTACTAGAAATCTGAATCGCTATTTGAAAAAAAACCCAAACTCTTATGTAAAAATATTGGCATAAATTATGTTTTATTCCAGGATAGCTTTATGGAAATACATTTTAAAGCAAGACTGCCTTCTTTTGTCTCAAATATAGAGATTAACAAATTGTTATCTAGAGATGTTTATCTTTGACCTGTAAGGTCAACTTTAAATTGTGACCGCTAAGCTAGCAGCAAGTTTACCTCAGACAAAAATAAATGTTATATTGAGAAATTAAGATAATAAAACCATAATAAAGGCAATATTATGTCGAGGTAATGATTTACCTCGACATAATATAATAAAAATACATTTCCAAATGTGACGGGTCTAGCAAGTGTTGCTAGGCCAAATTAGCAAAATATTATCTTGTGAAAATACCCAATTATTCTCTAAGATATGGGGCTTTGTCTTCAGATTAAGTAGTTGCAATAAATAAAGTTTCTTTCCCTTGAAAATTGGAGAAATTATTGATTTTTAAAAAATCTTGAGATAACTGTAAAAGCCTCTTCTGTGCATGTTTTTACATATGTAGTGCTATTAAGTTGTACTGGGTTAAAATAGGTACATCTTGAAAAAAAATTGTTTTTCAAGATAACAAGACAGGATTAAAAAAGATATTGAAGCTGAAATAAACCATAAAAATCCTCGTCATTTTGACATACTGACATTTGCTTTCCTTAGCCAATGATATAAAATTAGTTGGGCCATCTTGAGATAATAAAAATAGCTCCATGGAGTGGCCTTCATCCCTAAAAACAATCCCCAGCTCTTAGCGTTCAGTTTCATTATCCATCCCTCTCTGACAAAGACAAAACGCTGCGTCTGCTGTGGATTTCCATGGCAACCGCCCAGTCGGGAGCTGCGTTTGCTGTCTGACTGCATGCTAACACCTGGCCATTAGCATTAATAATATCCTGGCCTCTCTTTGTCCACCAGTGTGGCACACAGAGATGCAAACAGACCCAAACAGGAAATGGATGTTTGTGCCATTATTTTGACTTCCTGTCTGAAGCATATCTCCTTGTTCTGTCTGTTGTCTATGGTTTTTTTCTTCTTCTTTCTGTCTTTTCTGTGTCCGTTGCTGTCTTTGGACATCTAGCGTGACAAAGAGAGAAGCAACTGCGCAGCGTTTGTCCATTCTTTGCCCGGCTGCTGTGTTAGAGGTCAGCAGGCCCAGCTGCTGCCCCACTGCTGCCTCCTCTTCTTTTTTAGATGGGGATGGCGGGTTTGGCCCGAGACTTCAGACCGTCATTCGATATGATTCTCGAAGCGGACGGGGATTTCCACTGAAACTGGAGCAGGATGTAATGTTTTAATTAGAAAAAGAAAACGTTAGAAAAACTAACTGTCCACAGTTTTTATTGTCTAAAATAATTTTTAATTTGGACCAGCAGTGCTTTGCAACACTATTCCTAAAGTTAAGCATATTTTCTTTGACGTCAATCAAAAACCTCAATTTATTTCTTGCCATTTTCATAGGATAGACCAATACAATCTGATTAGTGTGGGATGTATTTGCTTTAGCCGAGTCAACAAGTTAGCTGCAGCGTTTTAGCGAATGTCTCCACGAGCAAACTCAATCATATTGGACAAAAAGTGACTGTAAACATAATTTTTTTAAATTTTTACCACACATTATTGAGATCACTTAGGTCTGAACTTTGACTAGGTCTTTCTAGCACTTGAATGTGCTTTGTTTCATACTATTCTGGTGTAGCTCTGGTGATGTGTTTAGGTGAAAGCTGAGCTTTCACACTGGTTTCAGGTTTTCTTCATGCAACAACACAAGATAATACTGCCGATGTTAAGGATAATCGTCCTGAAATTCGGTGAACTCAAACTTTTGGTTGTTTGTATTGGATTTTATTGAAGTGTATCAAAGTACAAGGGGTAGAACGCATTTTTCTTTCAACTCTAACATTGAGGAGCTACTTTGTGACCAAAATCCACCAAAGTTTCTGGTTGCCGCATGAGAGGATGGTTTCACCGAGAGAATTTATGGATTTCTGAAATCAGCCGTTTATGAAATGCTTCCTGCAGCAACAAAAAAAACAGACCTGCTCAACGTTTCGCCACATTTTTTTCTTTATTTATATGTTGTGCAAGGTGTTTACAACAACCTGTCGTTCCGCGTCCGGACCTTGCAGGAAAGCAGGAACTGCTCTTTTATTTATTATCTTTATATTGTTTTTTAAACCAGGGCATTCCTGAGCAAAGAGACAAATTGCTCTGACATGAAATAAAGGTGAGAAAAAACAAAAACACTCACAGAAGCCGTTTTTTTTTTTTTTTTTTTCTGTGAGAAAGCAGACAGGAAGCAGAGAGGCAGAGAGAAGCCCTCGTCTCTCTGCAGCTTTAAACTGGAGCGCTGACTGCATACAGTTGCATAAATAGCAATTACATCAGGTCTTTGTGGGTTTAGTTGAAAGCCTGATGCACAGTTCAACATGAAGCAGCTGAACTGCAGCCTGGCTATCAGGGTGAGAATGAGGCAGGTGTGGCCCCCCCACCCCACCCCACATGTTTCAGACTGAGCTGCTCTGCCAGTCTGGCCCCAGGTGGAGTTCTGATCGATGCTGTCTGAACAACATTCCCCCCCGCCCCCTCCATTTGCTTCTAAATGCATTTACCAACGCAGGAATCGATGCAGCTGCAGAGACAGCAGAGCTCATCATGTGTCAGCCTGACTCACTCTGACTTGTTGAGAAGAAAATATCAACTCTCAGGAGTGACAACGAGCAGAAGGAGACATTTTTTTTTCTTTTGCTGCTGGACTGAGCTGTGGGATGTGAAGGCGGGGGTCACATGAGTCCGCGTCACCTGGTTGGACCCACAGGGTTCAGACTGGCGACCGGAGCTGAGCGACAGTCGTTTCCGTCTCCACGCCTCCTCTTCCTCCTCCTCTTCCTCCTCCTCTTCCTCCTCCTCCTCCTCCTCCTCCTCCTCCCTCCTCCTCCTCCTCCACAGCAGCCACCGATTCGGGCCTCTCTGCAGCTCCTCCCTGGAGATGCTTTAGACTTTTACTTTCTGTCTTCACACAGGACATTTCTGCAAAAAAAAAAAATATATATATATATATATAATCTGGATAAACAATTTCTTTTGGTGGTTTTATTTTCAAACACTTTCAGTGCTGTGATTTTTTTTTACATCTTTTACATCCTTTTAGAGAAATTTCACCCACTGTTCTTTGCAGAATCACTTTAACTCAACCTTGTTTCGTTTTTGGTCAGCTGATCTCTTTCTCTCTCTCGCTCTCACCCAGGAAGCCATTTTTGTCCTGTCTTTTTGCAGTTGTTGAATCATTAACTCCGACTGTGTGTGGGAAATGGTCGTCATCTTGCTTCACTGGTTCCCCAAAGCCTCAGGAATTATTTTGTAAACCTTTCCAGAAGGACAAATGTCAAACGACTGCTCTTCGAGATCACTTCGCCTACTTCATGTTGTCGGGCAGGTTCTCTTTAAGAACTGATTCTGAAGAGAAACTGAACGAACTGTCCCTAAGCTGTTTTTAATCACAAACTGCGTTTCCATTGACCATAAAATTGACATTTTGAAAATAAATTTGCTTAATGGAAACAGGACAATTTTGGGAAAATAAATCGGGTTTATTCGATTAAATGGAAACATCGCAATTGCGTTTTTTTTACGTTAGTAAAATATCGAGAAAGTTTTGCTCATATTGCTCATGGGAATGAAGCTACAGTTAACTTCCGAGCCAACCACCAAGGATTATATAATCAAGTCCATATTTATATTCATTTTTTTATGCGCTTTGCTCATTTTAAGAACCCAAGTCGTGTTTCAACTCTGCAGCCAAATGTCTCCTTTTCACGAGTTCAGGGTCCAGATCAAAACTGGGAGAAATCTGCACATTAACAGGCTAACGCGCATTTACAGGCCAAGCGTGAATCTTCCTGGCACTCTTCCTGTGTTTGTGAGCCACTTACCAGCAAAAAAATGAACACAAACAACACGGAAAAGAGCATGAGCTTTGTGAAAGTCCAGGAAGACAAAGCAGCTGGACTCCCCGGCTCGGCTGCAGGAATGTTGACCGTGAGCGTTAATTACCTGAATAATCCGGGGAGAGAGCTGCTTAATTACTGCCCGTCGGTAATAACAAGCTTTGCCAAGCCGTGACCTCCTTGTTCAGACTTTCCTACTCAGCGACGTGGAGCAGGAAGACACACATTCAGGTACCCACACAGCGTTTAGATGGAGAGATTTCCAGAGGGAGGCGAGGAAAGGAAGAGAGGATTTCCTCAAAAGTCCCCAGGCGTTTTCTGATGTAAGGCTACATTTTTAGCCCTCGGTTTTTATGGATTACCTTTTACATCTTAAAGTTATTAGGGACAGCCACAAAAATGTAAAGAAACTGTCTTTTCACTGTGCCTCATGATAGCGTTAAGAAAAGTTTGGTGGAAGGAAAAGCTGTTGTAAAAACGTTGTAGAATCCTTGTTTTAATGATCCTAAGTAATAATTTTTTCCCCTGAAAAACAGATTTTTGACTTTCCATTAACTGTAAATTACAGTTATGAAATTACAGCCTGGAATACGTATCAATGTCACTTCAAAAACACAAAATGTCACAAGAATTTTTGGATGGATGGATGGATGGATTGTTGCAGAATCAGTGATTAATAACTCCGATCTTCCGTGTGGTCTTTGAAATTTGCAGGTGAATCACCTCGGGACACATTTTCATCTGGCAGTGTTGCTGTTTCACAATCGCTGATTGATGATTTGGATTTGGAAAGGAGCCTGTATCTTTTATTTATTTATTTTTCTTATGCTGTCCTGATTTCAGCTGCACATTCTGATGGTGTAATTACAGAAAACTTCTGCCGCTGCTGCTGCTTACACATTAAACCAGGAATGAAGTTTGTTTCTCAGTAGAGTTGCCAGTTTATGTCTGCGTTATCAGGGTGGAGTTACTGCGATAAATGACTGCCAGCGCCTGCTGCTAGTTTCTAACAGCGCCTCTCTGTTCTCCTCTGTACAGGACCTAAAGGAGCATTTATTACTGCAAACATAAAAAAAGCACAAATTATTGTCTGTCTGACACTCTGAGGTTAGCGTAACTCATACGCTTAGCGTTATTCTAGGTTAAACTTCCTCCTTTTGTTACATCATATGAAAATGACTCAATCATTGTTTCTCAAAGTGTCATTTCACAACACCGTCTTTAGTAATTCCTGCGAAATGCTAAAGAAAATGTGAACAGATCTTCGAAATGTGTTTGTGTGCAAAGATTGTTGGAGTTTGGGACGACAGCTCCCGCTCTCCACTTAACCTCCTGACTCATATTTGTTTGGAATTGTGTTTGTTGGCAAGGTTGGTTGTTTTTATGGCCATGAGACCCAGGGACAAGGGTAGCTGGACAGGGTCAACTGCAACAACTTTGTGGCATAAAGTATGGCAACGAGCGGATTGCAGTGATCAGCAATTCTCCTCATGTCATTGCCTGAAGCTTTTAGCGACGGTTTCTCTACGAAGTTCAATGAAATTATGACATTGTTTTCAAAGATTATCCTTTTGTTCATCTGTCTACAGCTGCTATTTGTTTGACCACGTTGTTCCCAACCACTTTAAAGCAACAGACTTGTGGTAAAGACAAAGATCAGAAAAAGGAACAGATTTGACAAACTAATAATTCAGAATCTATTGCTAAGTAGATTGCTAGTGTATGCTACTATTGTATGGCAGCTAATTTCAGCTAATGACTAAATATGGACCTGAAAATGACATTTACAAGAATAATAAACAAATTTTAGGCAATGTGTTGAGAGAAAATTATGTTTTACCCTTCCAAAAAGGTGCTCTTTGAACAAAGACCAAACTATGCTGCAGTTTATTCCTTTCCTTTAGCTAAGCTAAGCTAAGTGTAGCTTAATAAACCATATTAATTTAAATTCAATGTAGTGTTCAGGCAGTGTTTGTCTCTAGGTGTTTTTTTTCTGGATTCATTAAATGAAACAAAAAAGAATTATTATGCCTACAGTAACACACACACACACACACACACACACACACACACACACACACACACACACACACACCACACATATAAACCGGATTTTTTTCTCCCTGAAGACTCATATGCCAAAAGATTTTAATAGTGTGCCTTTTTTTCTTACTTGTAGGTGGAATGTTTTACCACGTCATATATATGTGACGCTTTTTTTAATCACATCAAGATGGTAAAATGTGTGCAATTAAATACAGCCTTTGCCTAGACAGTGTGTTGCCTGATTGAGGGGGCGCAGAGCTTTGCATTGACAGTTGCAGACGTCGAATGGGACGGGTTTATTTTTGTGAAGTAAAAGCAGTTTCGCTCTTAGTTAAGCATCAAGGACAACTCAGACAACAGGAACCTCCATTCACCAGTTCCTCTGGCATTCGTGGAGTTTTGTTGTGTCTCGAGCTCAGCACAGATTATAAAACTATTAAATACTGTATGTCTTTTTTTGTTTGTTTGTTTTGGAGAAGAAGTTGAAAAAGTGACTTCCATGCCCTGAGGAATCTCCAAAGAGCTTTTAAATTATTCAAACCTTCTTTGGCAACCTTTGACCTTTCTATGCTTCCCAATGGAAATCAACATAACCATGAGACTCATTACCCTTATATGGGTTCAGAAAATTGATCTAGAGTTAAAAGTTGACTCCCGTCAGCCTCGACAGCGGCTAAGTTTGAAGCCTGCCTTCTCTGGCCTCCTGAATGCCCCAGCAGGCCTTTTCAGCGCCGCGCATGTGGCTCATGAAAAGGCCTTTTGTGTTCTTGGTCGCCTCAAAAGGAGAAGGACTTCAATCCCCTCACTTAATACTGCAGCCGCTGTTTTTGGAGGCAAGCGATCAGAGTCGGGGTTTGCTCTAAACAACACCTGTTATTTTAGATGTCGACAAGAAGTCGCACTAAAAATGGTTTTCAGAGCTGCTGAGGAAGGGGAGGTTTAGACGTGATTTGACAACAAGCGCTAACTGGCCATCAGAGCAGCAGCGAAACATGGCAGGGACGATGCTCAGGCTGTTTAAACAGCAAACGCCTCTCGGTTTTATGGGCTACGACCTAGAGAGCGTTAATGCTCCCTCGTTAGGGGCCTGTGGTGAACATAAATGTTAGAGGGGAAGCTGATGTGGTGGGTTGAGCTTCGGTTTCTGTTTGCCGGTGCGTGTTGCATGTCTCAGGTCAACTGTTTACTGCTTCATCATTGTAAAAAATAACTGCTGCAGACACGTCGTCCTTTGTCCTGAATCATACATAACCCCAGACTGACTCTCTGATAGTGTGTGAGCAATACAGGTCAACTCCCAATCAATAAAGATAAGAAGACCAGATTTTCTTCAAGTCAACAAACAGGATGAGTATTCATACCCCGAGACCTATTTAATGCTTTTTCATGTTCTCACCTCAACCTCATTGTATATTATAGGTTTTTTTTAGCTCATACTCAATGATGTTGGATGGAGATGGAGAACTAGCCAGAGATTCAAAGTTGGATTTAGGTTTGGATTCTGACTAGGTTTGATTTAGGCGAATAGTTTCCTACTCCAGTTGTCCAGAGACGCCTTTACCAACACACCTCAACCAAATGGCTGAATTACCACCTCCAACATGTATTCAAGTTCTGATGAGGTCTGGTAATCAGCAATTTTTTAGATTCAGTTGATAGACCTAAAAGATGCAGGACAGGACCTGGGTTTCCATTACGAATGTGCACAAAAGCTTGTTGATATTCCACTAATGTCAGAAAACACAACTTTTAAATTGCGATATTTCCATTAGGTAAGAATCACACATGAATACGTTTTTTTCCTATGATGTCAGTACATGCAGTACCATCGTCTTCCACGTTGTTTAATGTCAAATCACATTATAAGGAGAACCTTACAGTAGAACAGAAGGTTTCGACTCCTGTTCACACACCAGTTCAGAAGGTGGCTATAACGCACACTAAAAACTGTTTGCCAGCCGCCAGTAAAATCAAAGAATTAGAAGGTCTCAAGGACTAAGGTTTGACACCCTTTGACTAACCATTCCTTTGCTACTTTTGCTTGTTTTTGTCCGTCAAGAGAGAGAACTGCTGCCTCTCTCCATTGTCTCTTCAGTTGAACTAGATTCTTACTGCACGATGTTGGCATCATCACGTTTCATAGTGGAAATATTGTGTTTGGGGTGGGATTTTTCTGCCATATCTAGCATTTTACATGGAGGCCTAAAAATTTTACCTTCTTTCATGCTCTAGCTGTGGGAGACGATGACTTTTGAAGGCAATTGGCAACTCGTTGCCCTTGGTTTTGTCGTGGGGTGACCTTTTTCATAGAACCTCAGTACATTTCAAAGAAAGTTTGAAGGGTATAAATACTGAAAAGCCTCACATGTGGAGTCTGAGACTGATCATGAAGTTGTAGTGAAGCTGGGTTTGAAGGTTTTCTGCTGCCGTGAGCACACTAGGAAGCGAAGGAGGTGATTGTGCTTCCTGTTTTCGGGTGTGAGTCTTTGCCTCAGCTGCACTCCCCTTTGCCAAGTGTGTATCAAAGGTGAGAGCGCTTTGTTCTGAGCTCTGTGTTAATGAATTATGGAAGTTTGAGGGCGGCAGACCCGCGTGTTGTAGCCGCGACTTCCTGTGAAAATAAGCAATTCGCAACAGGAGGGTGATGGAGGTTCTGTGCAGAAGTTACACATGATGACAATCACAGAATGTAAAGAGGATCCATGATTTTATGATGCGGCTTCAGTTGTATTTCCTGCAATATCATTACTTCCCCACTTTGCAACACTGAACATTGGTGAAAAGAATGCCAGATGCCCCTCCAGAGAGCCAGCTGGCCGCTGTGTCTTTTTGTCCCTTGAGGCCCCCCCTTCTCGCATAAAAGCTCTGGTCAGACGTGTGCCTACATTCTCTCCCACCCCTCTCGACAATTCTCTGCCGTCTCAAGTTGGACTGGACCCTTGCCCAGATGAGTACCGACTTGCCCTCTTTGTCTGCCGATCTGGCACACGAGTGGCTCTGGCAGCTTCAGCCGGTGGGCCCAGCTCCAGGCGGCACCCACGCCCCCATTGTTCCCTCTAGCCCTCCATTGCCCCCTAAAAGAAATCTCCCCTCATTTACGAGTCGGCACGCCGCCAAGCCGGGCACGACCGCAATCACAGCGTCGGTGCTGCGCTGTAACTGCCTCATTTGGCCCAGCTGTGCGTTGCCGTTTGTGTTGAATGGCGGCTGAATTAAGAAACGAATCTACGGGCAGCAACGTCAAATGCAAGCTTTGATTTCTTGAGGATTTTTAAAAAAAATTAACTATTTAAATTTAAGCCTTGGACCCACAGTGATATTTGAATAAATGTCATTTAGGAAGGCATGGTCTCTTCTTTTAGAAAACGTCAAGGAGTTTCTTTCCAAAATCCGAGATTAATGTGTGACTTGAATTTGGAGTTTCCTTGACAACTCCAAACTAAAAATCCAATATGGCCACCTAACTTTTGTTTTTCTGTCATTTTTTAAAAACGTTTGACAATGTTATCTAATTGACTTGTTACACATCACAACACAACCTCCATGAGTGAACACAATGCTACATTGTTTAAAGTACAAAATGTTTTTAGCTGTTAGCTTTTACAGCTAACCAGCTAGTTTGCTCACTTAGCAAATTGACAGATAAACCCTGGTGGTTTTCTCATTTTGGAACTTGTTCGACTTGAGTGAGTTTTAAAGTCTGACAGATATTTTTATATTGTAAAAGCTGTTCTATCTTGCAGATAATTATATAATGTTCTATCTTCTATCTTGCAGATAATTCTGCTAGATAATAACTTGAACACCACTAAACTTCATCAAAGTTTGGAGATAAACCCGTATCTGCTCCCCCCACAATGCTTAAAAAAGACAGTTTCACACCCGACCTTTTAACTTTTTAAATGTACAAATTATGAAACCAAAACCACACAAAAGACAAATAGTCGTGCTTAGCCACAAGCCACATTTAATGATTAATCATGTCAGCAGGAGAGCAAAAAGACCAGTGAAATACTGAAGAGATTTAGCTTTTATTAATATGTGGGTTTGTGTGTAATAAAAACGAAGAGGTCAAACACTCCAATAAAGAAGTGGACAAACAGATACAAGGCTGATCTTCTGAAAGAGCCCTCATCGGAATGTAAATGTTTGGATTGGCCCAGAAAAGCCGGAGTCAGAGTCCATCTGTTACGCCGTCGATTAGCGTAGCGACCAGGCCTGGACAGCGCTAGAGCTAGGCTGGAAACACGATTATAAACGACTGTTTCTCCAGTGGGTCCTCTTTAAGTAGGAGGCAAGATCCTTCGGGATTCGGCCGATTTCCTTCAGAATTTCATTGGAATGAAGCAAACAAATGAGGTTTAGCAAGGAGGAGTGTGTTTGACACGAAAGCTCCTGCCAAACCGAATGAATCCCACTCTATCCTGACCATGTTTTCGTTTTATTAAGCGGGACTTTTAGTCCAATCCCGAGAGTCGAGAGTCGAAGTTTCAAACAAAGCAGTCATGGATCGACATAAGAAACACAGGAGGGGACAATTTAGTGGGACGAGTGAATGTGAAAGACTCCTTTTCTTTCTCTGCCTTCGTTGACCCCTCCCCCAAGCCCTCAGAGGTCAGAGTGAGGTTATTTCCCAGAAACAGGCCCTCCCTTTCCAAAACAAGTTCTCACAAAAAAGGAAAGAAAGGAAGAAAGAAAAAAACACAAAAATATCCACAGTCCCAAGAGCAAAAAAAAAGAAAGAAAGAAAAAAAACCCTCAGCTGATAGATGGGATTCCTGATGAAGAAAGTCTAAAGCTTGCGTTTTGACCATTGCGCCGTCTATTGTTGCCTTCTGGGAGTGACTTACGCTGCCGTTCCGCCGTCATTGTGCGGGACACTAATGTGGCTGCAACTAAGTACTCGGAAAATGACAAAAACAAACGGACAGGGATCAGATTTAATGAGCCAGAGTGTTACTGTTACCGGTGAAACGGGTTTCTGCGGCGCAGCAGAAAAACAGGAAGCCATCAAGAAATCACTCCTCATGCTGCACTCCTGGCCATTTTATTAGGTACACCATACCAACACCAACCTTGATGTGTCAGAATCGACTTTCGTCTTCTAAGTGCAAGACAGAAGTTTATTGGTGGAAGTGTCTTTGGAAATCGAACCCACATTTGGTCAACGGATCTCACTTTTGTGCGGTCGGTTCTTGAGAAATGTTGTTCAAATTTCAAATTTTGCAACCAACTCTCAGCTGGATCTTGGCCTGGACTTTGACTATGCCATTATGACTCATGAGTATAGTTTTCTTTTGCGTCCTCTAAGACCTTCATGCAGGATTAACCCACATTTAGCGTCACAAGTGTAAATACTGAAGCTATAAAAATTGATTTCTCCTTTTGAATCTTCTGCCCAGCCCTTTTAGGTTATGATTCCAACACTTTATAAAAAGATGACTGTATCGTATTAAAACTGTCCTGAAGTACACCAGAAGCTAACTGTGTTCCATTAGGTGCTGTCCATGTTTACATGTAAATGTTGTAAAAACCTGCCTCGTATTACATGCTGTGTTTTGGCATCTGATAGCCCTTAAAAAGCATCCAGGATCTGCTGCATTTCTCCCAGCAAATTGCCCTGATTGTGTTTCATTGCTCCGCCAGAACCTGAGCCAGCACGCCCTCCTCTCGTTGCTGAAACACTTTTTGTTTTCTCGTCCCAATGCCTCGTGGACACATTTTATATCACAGCTACATTCTTGCAACTAAGAATGTAGCAGTAGGAGAACTGAAACGTGCTTCTAGCCTTGAAAATGTTCCGACTGAAAATGTGTTTTACCACATGCGAATGTCTGATGTCAGCTGTTGCCACCAACGGAGTAGCAACCAGTTTTTATGATTGGGGGGATTTCATTTTAACATTTTCTGTCAATAAATGTCATTTCTCGTCCCAATGCCTCGTGGACACATTTTATATCACAGCTACATTCTTGCAACTAAGAATGTAGCAGTAGGAGAACTGAAACGTGCTTCTAGCCTTGAAAATGTCCCGACTGAAAATGTGTTTTACCACTTGCGAATGTCTGATGTCAGCTGTTGCCACCAACGGAGTAGCAACCTGTTTTTATGATTGGGGGGATTTCATTTTAACATTTTCTGTCAATAAATGACATTTATTTTAAAACTGTGTTTTTCCATTTACTCAGGTTATTGTCATGAGGAGCTGGACACCAAGGTTGTTATAGTTAACTAGAACGAACAAGATAACAAAAACTGAAATTGAGAAATCTTTTTTAACTGAAATGATTAAAAATGGTAATAAATGGGGAACTATGTTGTGCATTTATAAAATTCACTAAGGCATATTGAAATTATAGATATAACACCCTCAGATTTTGTTTATGATTCATATATTAGCCTTTCAAATTGGTGTGAAATTGTTAGTTTTTCCTCACACAAGCAGTTTATGTCAACAATAATTGAATACATTTTTGAAAACTGTAAAACTGTCTTCTGTTGGGGATCCATTATCTAATTGATGTACGCATAATTAATTAACCAAGGCATGAAAAAACTACCAAAACTATTAAAAACTAAGCTCAAACTCATCTAATATTTACTATTAAAAGCCAGCAAACACTCTAAAATCAAATGGAAAACAGACTGAACTAGACAAAAAGTCTCAGTGACATGATGAAAAGCCCAAAAGTAATCGTTCTGAGTCTAATCCGTTTTTGAGGGATTTGTGTCACTAACACAATTTGTTTTCCCAAACTGGTTGAACATGCTGGCAGAACAAATGTCATTGCGTAACCCCGCCTTCAGCAATCAACCTCTATTCGGAGTCCACCATTGTAAAGGCGGTCTCTTGTTTCTGGGCAGCTTCCATGTCAGTTTTAGAGCAGCGAATGTGTCGCTGTGTGGAGAAAACACGACAAAATGAGCCGGCAATTACGTTGACGCTGTTTTGAGTCGGTGAAGACGCACCGATGAAGAGTTCCAAGCATTCTGCTGCGTTAGCGGCCTGATGGGATGAGATGCTGATCTAGCCCATAAAAAAAAAAAAAAACTCAAGTTTTCCCCAACAATGTAGCATCTGTCTTCGTCTCCGGCATCTGATAGGAAGACAATGAGAGACTGACGGCCTTGAAACATTCTTGCGCCCCCTCACAGGCCGCTCACAAGCTAGTCGCTTCGCAAGAGGGCGTGAACACCACGAGAAAAAAAACAGCAAAAAAAAAACAAAACTGGTTGTCATTTTTTCACGTGTGTGTCATTTCAGGCCTGGACCACATTCATTGGGTGACAGAAGCGGCTATTAGCCTGTTAGCCAGAGGAGGTGGCACAAAGTCCTGCGTGTGTGTTGATAAGTAGAACAACTTGTGCTTGTAGTAACAATGAGACTGTGTGACAGAAATGCCAAGAAACACACACACACACACACACACACATGAACACAAAATATCCTCAAAGCTCACTTTTGAATATTGTTTCAGAGTAATGCAGTGGAGTTTTGGTTGAAAAGAGAAGAAAATCTGAAGTGTTCCCTACAAACCAGCACCCCACAGGTGTATTTAAAAGCCTCTTTTGTAGACCCAGTCTGCCTGTATTCCAACTTATGGGAGAATGATCACTTGTGATGAAAAGTATCATTCGAAACAATGAAATTCTGAAAGATATTCTGGTTGATGTTATCATTCTTTGACCTCCATGAAGTCTCTTTAAGCTAATGCTACATAAAAATATGCTGTTGTAGCTTAATTTTTGTTTTTAGAAAAAGTAATAATTTTCTCACCTTAAATACAATCCTAATCATGTTGGTCTGGATTTTATGCCTGAACAATGTCCCACAGCTTTCATACAAACTGTAGTTCATTCCTCAGTTTTTGCTCGATCTCGTCTTTAAATTGAAAACTCCAATAGTTACACAATCTTGTTTCTGCAGAGTGTGTTATCTGAATAACTAAAAATGCAGAAGTTGACTTATATTTTATTATGTTACATGTTCTTTTTTTTAAAAAGACTCTTAGTCTTTTTAAAAGACTCTTAGTCTTTTTAGCGCTGAAATATGATGATAAATGTCCTTTAAATGGAACCACGTGCCATATGTCACAAAGATTGATCTTTTCAGTGGCATTCTGGGTTCTTTGTGAATAAAAGGTGAATAATTCAACCCCTCCCACCCCCTTCACGGCTACTGTTCAGTACGGTGGAGGAAGTGTGATGGTTCTCTTTTGAAAGCCCATAAAAAAAGACAATGCTACCCTGATACTTTAGCTAAATTAAATTAATTGAGGAACCGTTTGAGCAGGTTTTATCTTCACTGCTTGTGATTCCACAGACAACCACCAGCCTGTCAAGGGAGACATAATATCACACCACAACAAACTGATCCAATCTGACAAGATGCTGATCACGCTGAGGAGACCGTAGCCAGATTCCTGACAGGCATGCATGTCCCGTCAGGTTTTTGCTGGGTTTTCTGTGATTGGAACTTACATAACCAACGACTGACAGACCCAGTGATGGGTGCTGAGACGCCCCAACGGCGTACAAAGCAACTTTTTGACACAACTCACCCATATTATAAGCAATTATGTGTTCCACTGACGTTTCGACTGCGTTATCAGGCTGCTGCCAGAGACAGGACACGGAACGATATGGGGAGAGGAACGTTATAGATGCAGATCTTCCACTTTAAAAATGAATAAACAGTGTATTGCCATGCTTCTCCGGGTGCCCTGCTTCTTTGAAATGTCTATACGAACACGTTAGCTTGAAGTGTTTCAAATCCAAAATGAAATCCTAAATATTGGCAACACACGCTAATAGAAACATATTTCTCTACATTTTGTTCTTTCGCTTTGTTATGCCCGCTAAGGAAGTTGTGTAGCATTTGACTTCTTTAGCAACATGCTAACTGAAAGTACTGCAAATAAAAAACATTTATAGCAGGGCAGCCATATTGGATTTTGTGGTCGGGGCCGGAGAGTGGTTTTCTTCAAGTTGTTTTCTCTTCTTATGTTAGTAAGTAGCAATGGACGGCGATATTTCAGCTTGCTCTTGAGGTTAGCATAAATGCTAACTTCTCGTCTTTCTGCAGCTATCATTTAGCTAATTGGATATTTGCTTAAAATTGCAGCTTTAGGGCTCAGAACAAGCCTGGACTGTGAATGAGTTTAGTCTTGGTTAACACTGGAAGGTGCTGGATTTATGTCTCCTATTACAAAGTATTAACAAAAGCAAATTAAAGTGCAGAGGCCCACTATTAGCCGTGCTCACATTTGAAACAGGAGACCAGCCTCACCCCTGCTGCTCATTGTCTGTGCGGCTCTCGGCTAAATATGTGTTTCACACTCTTTTTCAGCAACTATGACAGCTTATCTTTCACAAGTGGTCAGATGCTTTTTGTGCAACGGCGCGGTGTCTGCACGAAGCTCTGAGGAATTGAAAACTGGAGGTTAAAATGCGAGCGAAAAGGTCACAGGAAAGCGGATCTGGCTCGCAGAGAAGAGTCGAGAGGCTTGTTTTTATGGAAACGCGAGAGGCAGCGGGGATGTTCTGTTTTGTTTGCTTGGCCTGGGTTTGCACATTCAAAACCTCTTGTGTCAACTTCCTCTATATCCAAATGACAGTAACGCGGTTCTCCTTATGAAACTTAATTTTTCTCATGCGTTTTGTTCTTCTTTCTGGTGGAAAGTCGTTGATTATTTATTTATTTATTTGTTTTTTGCACATCCACCGTGTGAGCAGAAGGCAGACTTAAACACGACTCTAATTTTTAACGCTGCGTTGTCATGGAAATGTTTGCCAGGGCCAAATCTGAGCAGATGGCTTGAGAAAATCAATGGCGATGAACCAAACAAACTGATCCGCCGATTTGCCTCAGACCCAGGGGAAAAAGAGAGAGTTTGAGCTCGGGCTTGCGTTGCACCACAGACAGTGGGTGTGTGAGTCTCCGCCGTGCGAGTCGGGTCAGGCGTGCTCGGGCCTGCCGCGCTGGTTGGATGGTTGACTCCTTTCTGCTCGTGGCTCAGACTTGTCAGAAATTCCCTGTAAAGGTGCGACCTTTTCTTGGATTCAGAGCCGAGGCCTGAAGCTTGGAAATAAAACGCAAAAAGCTGAAAAGAAGTGCTGAAATATCCCATTTCCTGGACTTTATGTATATTACCTCGCAGAAATAATCATGCATGTTGAAGTTGAGTGAGAGTGTAACACAAAGTAGCATGTTTTGGTTATTTTGCAAATTTTTTCTAACATAAAAACATAAATCTGAAAGGTGCGGTGTGCATTTGTGTGCAGCCTCTTCTGACTCATCCTCCAGTTAGGCTGGTTCTCTGAGACGTTGCAAAGCAGTCTAGATTCGATTCAGGTCAAATGGGGCAAAATAACAAAATGCGTGCCGCACTTTTCAGCTTCTCCTGCTCACTTTTGTTGTGTGTGTTGCAGATGCATTGAAGTTTTGTGATTGTAACGGGGGAAACTAATAAAAACTCTGACAACGAATGTTTTTGCAAGAAAGTGCAGTCGCATTTTATAGCTCTGTTTATTTAGTTTGGACTTTATGCCCCTTTACTTCCCCACCCACCCAATCTGAATGTCCTTGTTTTACCCTCTTTTTGCTTTCACTGTATTCATTTGAGAGAAATGTCAATGCGGCCCCCGAGAGACGGAGAAAGCACTCAGCCAGACGGACCGCCTGCCCTCAGCGCAGCTTTCCAATATTCTCCCCCCTAATCCACTGTGATGCATCCATGGAGGCTATCATGCTTGGAAGCAGCCAGTCAAACCTCATATTATGTAATCCCTGCATTCATATATATATAGAGAGAAGCGCAGACAAATCCCGCGCGGGCCCGTGCACAAACACAGATGCAACACTTTTGAAAAAACATAAAAATCCTTCCTCAGATCGGCCCTCAAGTCGTCTTTTTCCTTTTTGTTCTTTCGGCTTTCTCAAAGTCCGGCCTGTGAACGTTCCTCCTCCTCCTTCTGGCCTCCCGCTGTACATTCCTCAGACGTTAGGCTGTTCCCGGGAAGCAGATGGGGAATTACTGCTGCCACTGTTGCACTTATGTCATCGCAACACATTGTGTGGGTATTAAAGGTGATGTTTACGTCTCTGGGCGCTCTGAATGAAGCGTTTGTTTTTCTGTGTTGCAGTCGGTGTGCGCAGCCTCTGTTGAGCGGCGGGAGGGGGGATTATAGTAATAAAGTGGTTTAATAGATTCTTCTAGGCCTGTTTTAGTCGTTCTTTTAACCGTGTTTACTTGCGTTTCGGCGGGAGGACAGTCTCTCGCTGCGGTTTATTTGCCTACATTTTCGCTGAGGCTGCGTCAGCATCAGCTCTGTTTGGTCAGATTTTTGTGGCTACAGTCCGTGGAAAAAAAAAGTGGAGAAAAAAAAAAAGGGAAATATGTCAGATATGCTGGCAGTGAGATCCTGTATCCTGTGTTTTATGACCTGTATAACATGCATGGATGCTAAGCGGTGCCAGACACCAGCTGCACTCATCCACCTGCAGCAGAAACAACAACCGGGCTGCATTGTTCAATGACAAAAGTCACCATGAAAATGACAGCAGCAACTGATATATAAGTACATAAACAGCTGTCACAGTACAAGCAGCACAATAAAGTCAACAAACAAAAATCATGCTAGTAGATAAAATAAATTATGAAAAATTGATTGGCTGGATTAAAAATTGTTTTTGAAGGTTTTTAAAAGTCAGAAATGATGTTAGCAATTCTTACCCGGCCAATGGCGACTCTCACCTTGGGCATGCCCCTCCCTCTGCCACCGTTCGACCAATAAAAATGCAAGAAATTTTGTGGAATAAAATGCAGGCTTGCAAGAAGATGGTAGCATGGGTATAAAAGCTATAAAAAAATGCTTAAGGCTTGGTTGACAAATGAATTTTATTTGACAAGTTGTTTTTAAGTCCCCATTTATAATGCTGCCCTGGGCAGCCGCCCATTTGACCTGAATCAAAAATTCCTTGAAGTTTGCCCAAAAATTTCACCTGAAGGACTATTGATTTCATTTAATTAATTCATTTTTTGTTGTTGTTAAAGTTTTTATTAATTTTAATCATGAAGCAACAAGCAAACAAAACAAAACAAAAAAACATTCAAAATGGCTTGCAGGGGCTGTAGCCCAGGGCTTTATTTCTTGTGAGGGTGAGGGGCAGCCAAAGTTTTTTTTTCTTTTTCTTTTTTTATTTTCTTTTTTTTATGAATGCATGTTTTGCAAATATTACACTTATATATAAAAAATATTAAAATATAAAACTTACAGGTTTAAATTGCGTGAGTTGTATTAATATTTTGGGACATTTATAAACATAAACAATCTTTTAGCATGTGAAAATTGTCAAGTTAGCCAGTAATGACAGGGTTACTGACTAGGGGACGTATTTAGCATAAGATTCAGTTATTCATACATGCTGATTGATTACCTCGTTCTTTGTCACTGTCCCTCGTTGTACAATATTAACTCCATGGCGGGAAAAGCCAGTCATGCTATTGTCTGATTAGTGGTGTGTATGTGTGTGTGTGTGTGGGGGGGGGGGGTACTGCTGGCTACAGACAACAGCCAACCAATGGAAAGGCTCCCTGCTGCGACATCTGCTGTCCTCTTTCACTGATCTGTGGACATTGTTGCTCATTAGCGGCCCTGGCTTAGTGTGTGTCCGTCCATGTAACAGTGTGTGTGTCAATATCTGGATGATGAATTAACTGTGTCAGGTAAGGGAAGAGAGTAAAAATCCATATGCATGAGACTTTCCTGTCCGCCTGCACGAAGACAATCTTTGTGAGTGGGAACAAGCTGCGCAGCGGGTGCTCTGAATGCTTTTCAAAGTCTGAGCTGCCTGATCTCCAGGAGCCCACCTGGGTTCAGAGGTCTTTTTTTGCGCGGCTGGTGGAAAACTGAAGAACATTCCTCAGTCGCTCACACGGATCTGACGCGCGCTTGCACACACACGCACACACACAATCTCGAATCCACAGCTCCCACCTCGACTTTGCTTTCCTGCGACTTGCAGCGTACGGCCATATTTGGAGAAGGATGGACCGGCTGGCATTTGCAGAGCAAGAATTTCTTAATCTGGCCTCAACTCTCCGTTCCAGTGTGATAAGATAAGGTGAGCCTCTATCCCAGATGGTAGGCAGGGAACAAAATAAACACTAGTTTCACCAAAAAAAAAAAAAGATCTCTACTGGTATTTTTTGCAAAAAAAAAATAGAATATCCTAATAAAAAAATCACTCTTTGGATAAAAAATGTCTGCATACTGACATTTTTTTACAAACCTCTGAGAAAAAAATGACATAACTTATGGATTAAGCAAAAATCTATCAACAAACATGTCTTTGGCATGTGAGGAAGTATGTTTGAGATCACGATCTGGGCTTTGACTAGGCCCAGAACCTCACATTTGGGATGGATTATCATAGGTTGTTTTAGTTTCAGTTCTACTTCATCTTTCATGTTGTTTGTAGAGATGACATTAAGTCTGGCCTTTCCTGAAATAAAGGTTTGGGTGTCCACCAGAAATTACATGTTCTTCTAAAGACAATTTGAATAATTTTTTTTTTACATATTTTCATGCTAAATTTCAGGTGAACAACGGCCCAGTATCCACCTCAGATTTGGACTTTTTGGTGTACAAACAGGGCAAAAGTGGCCTTCATATATGATGTCAGCTGTGAAGAATGTGGGCTGTCTCTTTCCTCTGTTACACTGAAACCATCCAGATAACCTGCCCAGTCCAAGGACAGCGTGCTGCCACACCAGTCGGGGCTTTTTCTCCCCCTGCCCGCTGCTCTGTCCATTAACCATATCCCACTGCGTTGGGCAGAGAGGGCGGCCATTGTTTCAGGCATCTATGAGGAATGTTGTGCTTATTAAGACAGGGACGTTGGTGAAAATTCTGCCACACAAATGTTGCTATTCGCCCTGCAGTGTGAGCTGCTTTTGTTTGGTGGGACCCAACAGAACGCCTGCTTGGTTCTGCTTTCGATGTTGCGGTTCTGTTTGTCTCATGGCAGCAGTTCAAAAGGTTAATGGAGAGGATGTCCAGAGCTCTGTTCCTGGAATGGCTCTAAAGTTATCATTTTGCTCTTTTAGATGCGTAAAAATAATGGATTAAGCTCCCAAATTCAATTGGTATCCATTAGGGATGTGCCGATCAGGTTTTTTTCTGCCGATACCGATACCAATCACCCCCTGAGGTCTGATCGTCGATACCGATCACCGATACCGATCACACAATTATTATTTATTTATTTTTTTATCATAAACACTACCGTTACATTATGTGGAAAAAGTAACCATGAATTCACCTTAATTTAGACAAAAACTTGTTTTTAATAACTTTTTCCAAGAAGAAAATTAAACAAAACAGGCATTGTGCAAATTGTGCTGCTATCAATAATACTATCTTTAACAGACTGATAACATATGAAGGATCTGAAGGATCTGAAGGGGCTAAATAATGCAAAGAGCCAAAATAAAACCTCTCATCATTGCCAAAAAGTTCAAGTATAAAACTTAACATTCAAAGGCAAATACAGGTTCAATAAACAATCCTGAGTTACTGAATGAAAACTTTATGGCAGCTAGCTGATTACTGCTAGTTCTGACTGGCTGTTTCTGACCGAGCGGAGTAATTATGCAGAACAGGGAGGAGATCGATTATTTTCTCAGAGATTATCCGTCTCATGTTAGGACAGTGAAAGTTTTAATACGTATGTAAAATGTATTTTTTTAGTTAGATGCTGCAGCTTTATACAGGTTCGGTGTGAGAGTCACTACCAGGTGGAGCAGAAGCGGCTCCGTCTGTCAAATATTACTAAATATTAAATATTACTACCTGTAGCCGAGCAGCAGTTCAACAGCGAGAGCAGAACCAGCGTCTTACATCGCAGCTCCAAGACTTAAATAATTTTGCGGGTTATTTGTTTAGCTTTCTGACCGTCATGCTAATCCGAGTGAGTGTTTGTAGCTGTGCGCTGATTTACCTGCTGTCTGATCCTCTATCTGTAGCCATACAAACTCCGTCAAGTATGGCTACATTATTTTTTTGTTGTATTAGCTTTGTTGTGTTGATGCATTTTGACCTGCTTCAATTTTCCGCCCCAACACGTAAACTTCCCCATTAACTCAGTGCGTGTTTGCGCAGCGTGAAGGAAAGAAGGAAGGTGCAGGCTGAGAAATGAGATGCAGGTGATCGGTATTGGTTCAAGAGCCAATGATTGCCGATCACCGATCATGCACTTTTTCACGAAAATCGGCCCGATTGTGATCGGTGACCGATCGATCGGCACATTTCTAGTATCCATGGTATCAAAGTATTAAGACAAAGATTTTAAATAAATTGAACTTAGTAGAGGTTTTCAAGTGCTCATTGTGCAGACGTCAGTGTATTTCTCCTGTTTATATGTTAATACAATTAAACCAAGGTTATGGTAGAAAAATAATTAGTCAGGCACTCTGCTGTTGGACTGTTGGACTCAGCAGTAGAAATATTTCCAAACAGCTCACCGGATCTTTATTGGAAGTCAAAAAAATAAAATGCAATAGATTTTTTCCGCCAGCTGACCTGCAGTTTGCAGCAACATGTGGTGGGGGATGTTCTGGGTTTCTCTATGCGCCATATGCTCAAAGAAAAAAAAAAAACTTTAGCGGTTTTGCAACTGGAACTTTCTAAAAACTTTCAGGTACTTTTAACAAGTCGGTGTAGCCGACTGAAAATCAATGCAAACTGGACCCTTTGGTACCAAATAGCCAGCATTAGTAGAATGTTTGGAGCAGATTTAGAGTCTTCTACAAGGGCGCTGCTCCAAGGCTTCCTCAGTTTGTTCAAAGTATAAACTGTAATGTATTTGCCACTTTTCACTTGGCAATAAAATGGTCCTGCAGTTGACGTTTTCTCTTTCAAAGAGGAAGAGGACGAAGAGGAGCTGCAGATGGAGAACCAAGAGCAACCTTTCCCCCGACACAAAGACTCCACACTTCTGCATTTGCTCCTGAGTGAGGAGGAAGGTGGGAGAACTGACTTCCTGCTGCTGAAACAAGTGGGCGGGGACAAGAAAAAGACCAAAAAAAAAAAATAAAGAAATGAAAAATGGAGGAAGGCGGGGCTTATCGCAGCTTCATCATTTTTTACCCAGCATCCTTCTGTGAGCGAATTCAAGTTTGCAGAAAGGCAGGAAGTGCGACCCCCCCAGGCTTGATAACAGTGGGGGCGGCTATTGCTGCAAAAAGTGCGGCGGAGACAAGGAAGTGTCTATTCGGCTTCCTGTTGGTTGCTTTGTCAGATGTGAGCAGCTCAATGTGCCTTTATGTGTCAAAATTAACTGTTTGTGCTTTGAGGTCCGCACACCAACTCCACACACACACACACACACACACACACACACACACACAGAGGCCTTCTACGGGAAGAGAGACGGCTCAAAACTGGACTCCGACGGCCTTCGGATATCTTTGAGCTTTCAGGAATTTGAGTGGCTGCTGCTGACTCCGCGTCAGTCTTGGTTTGATAAAAACCTGATGTGGAATTTTGGTCCTCATCGCCTCCTTCCTTCCTCCAACCCCCAACCCTCCACCTCTCTTTCCTGGGATGCCAAATAAGGCAACGTGTGCTGAAATCCGAGGCCTAACGTTTTCAGCTGTCGCTCTCCTCAGAATGACAGAGGAGGAAAAAAACGTGAAGCTCGCAGCCCCGTTCTCCTTCCCTTACTATGAAACGCGTTACATCATCTTGTTATTCTCCCTCCTTCACCCCTTCTCTCTTCCCTCACCTCTATCTACCCCTCTTTTGCCTTTTTCTCTTCACATGTTCGCTGTTATGTAACTCAGTCAGAGCAGCCAGATTGTGAACCTTTGCACCACATGAACGAGATGCTTCCCCCCCACCTTTTTTTTTATTCACTCTTGGCCACAGCTGCTTTGCTTCACAGACCGTCAGTATAGGACTTACGCACTTCTTTTGTTTTTGTGTCGACGGCGGCCTAAAATGGGCATTTGGTCGAGGAAAAAAAAAGCCCTGCAGCAACTCTTGGGTTGCTGGGTCAAGACCCAATAAATGTTTTCGATACTTTCAACCAGTCGGGTGGATGATTGGTTTGGCTGAGCTAAAACTCCGGCTCTCGATTCTCGTCGACTGAGAGGCCGACGCCAACTTCCTGTTCACTGCATACTTCCTCAAAACATGCGAGGCGGCACAGAGTTAGGTGTTTGTCTTGCTTTTTAAGTTCCCCATTTGAAATGAGCCGAAGTCTTGGCTCAATGACAGGAAGTGAGTTGCGGTTCACCTCAAATCAACTAAAAAGGGTCTCAGTTCAAAGCACACAGCGGGGGGGCTCAAAGAGCAAGACCTGGCCTCTGTTTTCAATGTGTAGGAAGGACTTTAATCCCCACAATACATTTGACTGACCACTTCCACTTCCTACCACGCTGCAAAAGTTAGCCATCTGCAGTGACGCAGTGCTGTGTCCAATTTAGTCATACCGGAGGCTTATTTGAGGTTTATCCAAGGCATTTCAATCAGATTTAAGTCTAAACTTTGATTAGGCCACGCCAAAAACCTTTATTAATATTTTTTTTTTTTACGTTTTCAAGCCGTCCAGAGGGGAAGCTGCTGGTTTGCTTTGGGTCATTGACCTGCTTCTCATTCAGCGTGATGATTTCTGCTCTAGATGGGAGGAGACACACATCTTCCAAACAGCTCAGTTTTTGTCCCATCAGTCCAGCGGATATATTCCCAATGAGTTTGGAGATGATCAAGACACATTTTGATAAAAGTGAAAAGGTCGTTTCATTTTGGCAGCTGCAGAGCTTTAGTTCTTTGGTAGGATGGACTCTTCTTGTACGGTTCAAGAATGTTTGGCTGGAATCCCGAAGCCTTAGTCGTCGCTTTGAATGCCTGAAGACGTCAGTCTTTTTTTTTTCTAGTCTCTTCTTGAATTTTCAGGTCCTCCTCTTTTCCTCTATAATCAAAATAAATATATTGTTTGGCCTACTTCGTGTTGTCAGAGAGATTCCAGTAAAGCAGTTTTTCATGTCTGAGCCAGTCTGATGGAAATACACCAAAAAACAAAAATAGAAAAATAAAACCCCTAGATTTTGGTCACAGTTAAATTATAATTTGCTATGGTTGGTTTGAATCAATGAAATAATTTTTGAAATTCTGCAGTTCATTTTGGTCTGATCTGAAGTAAAGTATAAATAAAAGCAAAATCAGCATACCAACCTTCATAGGTTAAGCAACCTGTAAAGATTACTTAAGTTGACGTGTTCCTTGACTTTGAATGTTTCCTTGCGACTTTCTACAGAGAATTAAACTTGACAGTTAAAATCAAATTTAGAAAAATATGCAAAAGTCCCTCTGAGACGTGATGGTAAACAAGTTCAGACTCGTTTTACTGGTTGTTCTCTGTCAGCGTGGCTCTGAGCCAAATGTAGCAAATCATGACCAAAATAGATCAACAAGTGTTGTTGACTGACTGTACATAAGTACATAATCTTTTGGCACATAATGCCAAACGATTATGTGGAAGATTTCCTCTTTGGTGTTTGCGCGTACATAGCTATCGGACAGTTTTTACCTGATCCAACTGCATAAACCATTCAGAAACAAATTGGTCCAGTGATACACAAAATCACCCATATGTCAACAAGCATTCAAATAAATGTTTTATTTTTTTTTCCTCCTGATTGTGTTTTTCTACATTATTTTAACCATAACACACTGTTACTTGAGGTTTAGACCCAACAGGAAGTGATAAAAATTTGGTCTTTTTTTCTTTTTCTATTTCGTTTTTTTTTTTAAATGAATGTGTGTTTTGCAAATATTGCACTTCATTTAAAACTTACAGGTTCAAATTGCGTGAGTTGTATTAATATTTTGGGACATCTATAAACTGGACCAACTTACAATATGACGATACAAGGGGCCACTACCACCTGCAAAGGGCTGAGATGCACAAATGCTTCACACCCTGCTGTAAACATAACTTGTAACTGCTTGTTGTAATAGTTCAAACACCAAATATTCTGTAATATGGAATAATATGCAAACTGTGAACCATCTTAGGAGTAACAGAGAAGCTAATATCTTCAATCTTCCGTATTGCCGCTTTTTTGGGGTAAAGCCAATCAGCGCCAAGGAAAATGATTGTGTTCCTAGATTGGCTAATTTGCAATAAATAGGATGTGAAGGAGCATAATTCCAGCTTCCCAAACTGTATTTGTTTTTTTGTAGATTTGTTAAAGCAAACAAACAGACAATTTCTCTGCAAACAATTTGGCAAAAAATCCACGAATAGATGGGGATCCCCATCGCATATGTCTCGCACCTAATTTGATCATCCATTCGTGAAAAGGGTAACATGTCTACAAATAAAACCCAGATGTCCCTATAAGAGGCTCAATCTGAAGCAACATCTCCATCATCTATTCCCACTTTATCTCCTCTTATGGTTGAAATACGTGAGGGAAACTAGAGAAACCCGAGGTGTTGCATTCCTTTATTGATTACTCAGAGACCCGAGCAGACATGTGGTCCCTCCTGCTCTCTGTTGGGCTGTTGATGTTTTTGCCACATAACCAATCAGGAATTTGTAGGAGCACACACACGAACATGAAGCGTACGTTCCCTCTTCTTTCACTGCTTCGCCTCCCTCGTCTTTTCTCACCCTCTCAGCACCTTTAACTCGACTATTGAGATTAAGGCCGAGCTTCCATCGAAGACGGCTGAAGCGGAGAGCAGGCGCCGAGAGGAGAAATGGAGGATGTAAGAAGAGGGGAGGGGAGGAGAGGAATGGTTTTGGTAAATTGGCAAAGAGGGGAGGGGACTGGGTGAGACGAGGCAGCAACGTGGGGGAGCCGAAAGAGACAAGGAGCAGGAAATGAAGGACAAAAGAAAGATGGAGGGAGAGAAGGGTGGAAAACAGAAAGGTAGTGGAGTTCTAAGGAGTCCTGTCCGTGCTCACCGCAGGCCCATGAATTTTAACTGTGGGATATCTGGAATTTGGACTCAATCAGTCAGCGGAAATTACCACAGAGGCAGAGGGCTTCAAATGGAAAGTACCTCTTCACTTTCGTTCTGCTTTGGGACAAAAAAAAAAACTCATACAGACTCTGTCTTCTTCTTATAAGGCAAAAAGCGTTGCGGCCTTTTCCTTACGTCAGCTTGGCATGATATCGAACATGAGCAAAGATAACCTCACACCTTAGAAGTGGGTCATAGTGGATAAAACTAGTCATTTTACAAACCTGGCACCAGTCCTCCAGACAATCTACTCTTATCTCTGTACTCATTGATAACAGGGAGCTTGTGTTGGTACACAGTCCTGTGGAAAATGCCCTTCCTTCTGCTTTGTTGTTCCTACTTCAGTGTTTCAGATTGTCAAGCAAATTATTATTATCTGACAATCTCAACCCACATGAATTTAGTGCTATTGATAACCTTTTATTTTTTTTTCTAAAGTTGAGTTTGGTTTCACTTGCCAAATGTAGAAACGGGAAATGCTGAAACTCTGCTTAGAGGTCAATTCGACCTCGTCTATTTTTATGTTTATTTTAGTTTAAACTTCTTATCGAGTGCAATAGAAGTAAGTAATATGAGACGTTGTTTTTACTTGGAGAAATGCACACAAATTTTGTTGTACAATGTTTTATTGCTATGGTCAGTATATTAAAAAAAAAAAACTCTACTTTTTTCCAAATAGGGCCAAGTTGGATTGGATAGCGTTTTTTTTCATTGACTCATGCTGTCGTGGTTTGATGCAAAAATGTGCGAGTGAGGAAAAACTTTTACATTTGACTATAAGGGTACAGATACTTTTGCACAGAAGCCAACATGTCTAAAAAGAAACTGCATCCGGATCACTATTTTCTGCATCTTACCATCACTCTCCAACACACACACACACACACACACACACACACACACACACACACACACACAGACACACACACACACACACACACATAGCTGTCCCGCATCGCAGCACCAACATTAAACACAGACAGGAAATGTCCTTCAACAGTTTTCGCTTATCAGCGGCCAACATGGAACCACATCGGGAGGCTTTCGAACAACAAAACCCATGTTTGAGACTTGACCTTCTCGTTGCCGTTTTTGTTTACTTCCTTCTTTTTACGTCCCCCAACTGTTTTGACCGAATTGCTTCTTCCTTTTATCAGCGCTCGGTAGAAGCTAGGCTAACGTCACTTTTGGCCTTTCCACAAACACACGTCACTGCTAAAAGCTTCATCAACGTTTCGAGATGGAATGTCACTGTTTCTTCACCACATGTTTAGAAAATGTTTTTGAAATCTCCTCTTAAGGCAGCCAGCATGAAATCTGTCCAACAGTATCAACTTTATTCCGGTCTGTCTCCACAACATAGAAGAGGATGATGCTACTACCTAAAGCTTGTGACCATAGACAATTGTAAGAACGTAAATTGACTAATAACGTCGAGATCTTCACCTTTCGGTTTAATCCACACAATCCATCTCCATTTTCTCGTCGTTCCTGAACAATACCTGAACATCTACACTTTGCGTTGTTCAGAAGACTGAAATTGATTGTTGCTTAAGCTAAAAGATGTTTTCCTCTTGATGCTGATTGAAGAAGTGAAATCAGATTACGCTTTCGTTCCGACCTGATTTGGTGACCATACAGTGGACTGTGTCCGTCACTGAAAGCCCAGCTCTGCTTCTTTGAATTTGGTCACACAGTGCAAGATCTCCTTTAGATACTGTGTAGGACTAAAGATTTCTATAAACTCTCTCTTCTGCTTTGATTTCTAACTCTCAGCAAGAGGCACGTAGACGCTGTGCATCTTAGAGCGTAATCGATCTCACAGTTTTCACTTGAGGACTTCATCTCTGACTCCAGTGGAGCGATTGTGAGCCAACAAATGATGTGATTATTTACCATGCGGCTGTGCTGGTGGTGGATTTCCCACAAGGCCGAGCAGTCGTCCGGTCGCTGTGTGTGTGTGAAGGGTTTCATGGGAAAACAAATCAGGAGAGACACTGATAACTCAGGAGGGAACATTTAAAGAAGCGCTACCTCTTTCACAGCTTTATGTTTTGTTTTTTATGTTTCAGATAAGTTATTCTACAGAGCGACACACAGGAAAACAACTTGTTTAAGTTCAGACACCTGTAGCTTGCAGAAGAAGGGCGGCAACACAGCGGACATTACTAACGGTGGCTGCTTTATTGCGTTCTAGTGTTTTGGTGGAGTCTTGTTTCCTGCTTGAGGCGTAGCTGGGTTGCTAATAAGTGTGAATCTGAAAAGCTCAGGACACTTCGTCTCCCCCGGCACTGCCCAAACATAGAAAAAAAATAAATAAAAAAAACTCGAGAAGCGTCAAAAAACCTTGCAGGGTGTCAGACTAAACAGGCGAATCCTTCAGAAAACCCCTTCCACTCCAGTCGTCTGTGATCACTGTCAAGGTCTTAAAGGTCGGGGGCGGGTGGGTGTGACAGGAGGGCAACAGCCAACCAAGCAGCCCCACGACACACACGCTCACTTCCGAACACACACACCCTGTCAGAAGCATTTAAGTAACCAACTAAGGGGATGATTTTGCATTTGCAGCACTAAAAACCACAGGATTTTTTTCTTCTTCTTGTTTTTGTCATGTGCGCTTTTGAAAAACCTGCACATCCTGCACCTCTGAGTAGATGGCATGAGAAGAAATACTGCTACTTTAAAAAACATTTTTTACAGCATTTTCATTAATAAAAACATTTCAGATCTTGCTACAATAGAATTTAACATGCAAAAAAAAAGCTCACAAACCTTGAAATCTACTGTAGATGTAAACACAAAGAATAGTTTCACTATCTCTAACCAGAAGTGAGATCGGTTACCATTGTGCTTTTGAAAGGTCAGGGACGTCACTGCAAAACAGATTTTGGACGCTTGATCATAACAATCAGGAAGCAGCTGCAGAACCTGCTCCCCACATGTTAGCTAAAAACAAATGACAAGTTTGTCTTGTTTTAAACTGTTGAAAGAACTTTGGCTGTTTGCATTTTCATCCAACAAAGTTCCAGATTGAACACTAAACGCGTGGATTTAAATTTATAAAAATGGCCTCAGCAAATCTTTTCACTGCTCTTTTGTACACTTGGTATGTGTGTGTGTGTGTGGTGGGGAGGCCGGGGGGTTGGGTTCAGGTTGGAGGGTAGGGGCAGCTGGCAGGGACTTGCCAAGATGTCATGATTGTCAACTCATAAAGGAGCTGATCTCTTTAACAAGAAAGCTTCCCTCCTCCCTGGATTTCTCAAGCTCAGGGTGGGGTAATATGTGTGTGTGTGTGTGTTCATGCGTACATGCCATCATATGTGGCGTGGTCTAGCAAAGAGGTGGAGACAAAGGCAGGATGTGATACAGCACTTCCTCATTCATCTGCTGGATCCTTGGCAGTGCAGAGAGCGCCACCTCTTGGTGAGCTGTCACCACGGCGGCGCCGTGCTGGTAAAATTCCACTCCCTGAGATAAGGAAAGCACAAGTGCAAACAGGCCACATTGAAATTATTCAGTAAGATCCAAGGAGCCTCATGAGTGGTTTTTTTTTATTTTTTGAGAATTCCGGTCTTGTCTAGCTTGGATGAAGTTCTGCAGGAACGTCGAGCTTAACAGCTGAATCGGTTTGCTTTAGTTTATCATACATACATGTGGTGCTGAAGAACCCCACCCATGTCAACTGTAAAGTTTAAGGCCCTCAGACAAACTGAGAAGTTGACAAAATCCCCTTAAAGCCTCTAAGGTGTAACGATGCACATTCCGCGCTCTGGTCTGGAAGTGTAAACATTAACGCTGCTAAAAGCTTCCTGGAAGCGCTGACTTCCATTTGGATCTCAGAGGGCTGCTGGGTGAAGACTTGAGAGGCCCGGAGTGATTAACCAAAGAGACGCTGGACCGGTTTTCCCCCCAAGGCCCTCCGCTGGCACTGGAAGGAGCTACAGGAATTCTGAAAACAAATTTTTAAATTCAAAGTTAACACGGGTGACGTCGGTCTGTTTATGTATTTTGAATGCAAATGTGTGCTTTTTGGCATTTAGCTCTTCTGTGTTGCATTACAACCTTACATGCAAGTTTCCAGATTTCTCAAATATTTTTCTCTCACATTTTTCATCACTTGAGTGCAAAACTTAAGAGTTTCATCAAAAATCGTAAAATGACACGGTGAAGACGTTTCTTTCCTAAAATGTCTCTTTTGTGATATTTGATTTCTATCAGGACTGTCATTAGCCTTGAATGTGCGATTAATTCCAGACAAACAATGAGTCATCTCTGCATTAGTGTCTGGAATGCAAAAAGCAGTCGAAAAATGTGGGAAGTTGTTAGCCTATTAGCGACAGAAGCAAATTTATGCAATTTAGTCTCTTGTGCAAGAGGGAATAAAGCTTGTTATCTGAAGAGAAGATTGGCCGGAGCGAGACAGTGGTCAGGGCTGCTTGGAGGAGTCAAGCCTCAATGACTAAATGAGAGCTGAACATCTCGACCGCAGCCAAGGAGCAGTCAGCCAGAAGCTCAACTCAAGTCTTTCCTTACTTCAAATTAAACATTTTCCTTCTAAATGTGTGTTAGCTTCTTGCAAACTGTTGGTATCAGAACGGCAGTTTTAAAGTCTTTCTGGGCTTACTTTTGCAGATATGATGTGAAATGAGATACATGAGTTTTTCTTTTTTTCCCATAAGGCTTTTGGGTTTGGGGCAACTCAATAAAACCTGGATGTTTTGCAACACTTGATTTTTATCTTCCGCTCGTTTCCATGCAGACCTTTATCTTCATATCACTGAATACCTACCTTTTGGTCGCCCGACTCCTGTTTTATATTCCCAAATATAAGATTTCATCAAACTCAAAAGTCTGAAGAGTTCAGGTACAAGTATGTCCAAATGCTTCGCACAGAAACATCTCAGGCCACAGAGGATCCTAAACACTCAATCATCTTAATGTTTCATCACATATTATTGCGCCACGTCCTAAAGACATGCCTCATCTTGTTATGAGATACCTTTTTGAATTCCTATCTCGAGGCCTGTTTTCTGCTTGTGTAAGGCAGATGCGTGTTTCTACATGCTGGATTCAACTGTTTGGTCCAAGGTTCACGCAAATGTCTCCAACATGGTCGTATTTATCCAGAGTAAATGGGGTTATGCTCGTTTCCTTAAAGATTATGGCACATTATCTCCTTTTATTTATTGGCCACTTTATTTTAGTTGATGTCTGCACACACCCCGCAGCATGACTAATCCCACTGAGGTTTTGATAACACAGAAGGTAAACAGAAACCTTTGAGCCGGCTGTGGGAAGAACCTGAACACACACACGTAAATCCCTTTGGAAAAGCTCTAATCTCTCAGCACATATTTTGACAAATAACAAAAAGAAAACAAGGCATCAAGGTTTTGTTGGGATACAATTACAGTTCAAACAATGAAAAACTCCTTTATAACAGTGTACTTAATCCAAATTGGTCCAGTGAGCATAATATCCACATAACGACGCATTTAACCAACTCATCCTACAACAACCTTTATTGCTAAAGTGAAGTGAACCTTCAGCTCCATCTAGTGGTGAATTAATGTTATATGTTTTGGGTTTTTGCTTTTACAGACACAACATGGCTGCTCCCATGCAGACGTTTTCTGGAATACGGTTCACAGAAAAAAGCAGCAAACCATGAAGAAAGCCAGGTAATATAACCAAAACGTTTGTTAGTCAGTGTATATAGAAAACAAAGAAATGCCTCCAAAGAGGTTTATAGTTTTTGTTTCTAGATTTTCAAACGCAATATTTGTGCAGCAGTAGTTACATATTCCTGAATTCAATGTTTACCTCTAAATAAGAGAAGTCAATTCAATAGAATTGCATTAAAGAGAAGAAATAACTTCAGTAGGTAATAGTCAAATGTAAATTAGCTGAATAAGGGGAGTATTAAAATGTAAATGTCAATGAAACGCATTTCTTTGCTGTGCTTTACAGATAAACTGAAAGTTTAAGAGTTCAGCGTGTAAAAACAGGAAGGCATTCAAGGTGGATATGATTCATTTTCCTGGTTGGTGTTGGGACTCTGGCAGCAGCATTTCGGTCTAATTTTTACAAACACATATAAAGGCACCGCGACAACAAATCCAACCTACTGAAAATAAAAGCCTCTGCCAGTTTCTCTGTATCCTGTTTTGACAGGAAAAGCCAAAATGGTGGCAACACCTTGTAGAATGATGGTTAATTTTATTATATTTTGGATACTTTTTACATCCTGGCATAGATGTGAAAAGAGATGTTGTGATCGTCTTTAATCATAGGGGGAGGCGAGAACGGAGCCTTGAGGAACCCCCACATGTAGTACTTGTGGTTTTATACAGATATTACTGCCTGATCTGTTGAGATGAGCTGCTATGTAACGTTTGTATTGTTTCATTCTCAGCTTCATCTGTCTACAGATGCAATGGAAACAAAGGAAGTGATCCACTGTGCTCTTCAGCTAGAGAAGTTAGCTGAAGAGCAAAGCTTTGAGAGCATCTCAACTCTGCTTGGGGATCTTGGTAGACGTGATGTATCTCCAGAGCAGCTGGAAATGACGGACATTGTCAAAGTGCTTTATAAACTCCTAAAAACCTGCAGGGAGAGCAGCGTGAGGAAAATGGCGAAAAGTCTGCTGTCGAGGTGGAAGAGACAGTACGGTAGTGAAAGGCGGGGAAACTCGGCAAACTCCCGTCATGTTTCTTCAGGACTAACAGAGGATGGGGGAGTTTCCAAAGATCCAGCACAAACAGGTGGAAATAAGGAGGAGAGAGCCTCAGGACAGGAATGTGAGACTCCCACAGGCGAGACAACATCTCCCTCTTCTGACTCAGTGAGAACCAAATGTGTTCAGCTCCTGCTGGCTGCCCTCCTCCACCCTGAATCTCCCGATGGAGACAAGGCAGCAGAGCTGGCGGAAAGCATTGAGCGGCACATCCACCGTCTCCACACAGCCAACCACCTCAAATACAAAGCCTGCGTGAGGAGCAAGGTGGCCAACCTGAGGAATCCCAAAAACGGTCATCTACGCCAGGGCCTCCTGAGCAGCTCGCTGGCGCCAGAGTCCTTTGCCCGAATGTCTGCGGAGGAGATGGCCAATGCCGAGCTACGCCAGCTTCGGGAGGAGTACTCATCCCGGGGTGTGAGCGAGAGGCAGCTTCCCCAAGGGTTGGAGGGTACACCGACGCAGAAGGTCCGCTGCAAACGATGCGGAGGATCAGACTGCAGGGTGACACAAGTGTCCAGAGGTGCCCTGTTTTTGCCCGCGTGGGTGAGGCGTGGCGGCCCTGACGAGGACGCGATGACCTTTGTTACCTGCGGTGGGTGTGGCCAGCAGTGGTACCACAGCGGCTGGGTGTGCCTCTGAATCCAAATAGCCACGCTGACTATCTAGTAATGATATGGCGAGGAAGTTCACGAAAGCAGAAATCAGTTGTTTTTCTTTTAACTTCTGCATAAAGTTTTAACAAGGTTCCCTGCTTGTTTAAAAGTCCAAAAAGTGCTGCTTCATCTTTGCTAAAGCAGAGTCACTGCTAACTGGAACCAAGACAGTCAGTCATCATATCCTTACTGATTCATTTCCTGCCTCTTCCAGGCATAATAGCCCTTCAGTGGTTTAGATACTGAACAGTGGCTGCTATTGCTAACAGCTTCCTGGTAAGCTTTGTGAATTAAAACACCTCGAGGAAATCTTCATAACGTCTTTGAACTTTCCACATTTTGTCAAATTCTTCTATGAATGGCACCCAAAGTAACTGATTATGTAATTTATCTGAAACATGAACAAGGAATTTATTTTCGGATATTACTATATGACTACTTAAAGATATATATTTTAACCATATTTTTGTGAAAACTTTCAAACAGCAGTATCAATCTACAAAAAGTAATGCATCATTTTTTATTTGGCTATGTGACATCCCATCGTCCAGCACGCCCTGGGTAGAGAGCCAAATAATCTACTTTATCCACATACTTAAGTATATTTTGCTGTGATTTGATTTGACATGATTTTAAAGTGGAATACTTTTTTTTGTCAATACTTCTTTGAGTCTGGACTTTGACTGGGCCATTCTAACGTGTGATCTAAACCGTTCTCCTGCAGGGGAACCTCCGGCCCAATCTCAAGTCTTTTGCAACAGGTTTTTCTTCCCAGATTGTCATGTGCTTAGGTCCACCCATTTTCCCATCATCTCTTACCAGCTTCCCCATTCCTGCATCATGATGCCGCCACAACAACATATGCAAATTATGCCTCTGGGTCACAATGGTTGTGCAAATCCCTTGTAAAAATGGAAACAAAAAAATTCTTCTGGCCTCTCACAATTGCCCTTTTATTTGCAGCAAACTGAATCCAGTGAATGAGACATGTGGTATTTGAGCCCCGAGGACGATCAGGACCAACACATGTCAGAGAATGTGCTGCCACTCCTGCAATTTTTATGGTTACTCTGCCAATCGTCTCTGTTTACTTTTTGAATTATCTCTAAGTTATTTTGTTGAATAAAAGATTTCATCCTTTTAGTCACTCCGGCTTGTCGTGTTATTACTCCAAGAAGCATCAAATAGGGAATGGTGGCCAAAATCTTTCTATGATCACCAGGCAGAAAACTGATAGTAGTAGCATTTAACACTTTACATTGGTTTGCAGTGATTCAGCTGATATTTTCCAAACTTTTAATGTGATGTTCGAGTTGTGGCTCACTTTAAAGCCTATATACATTTCAAACTTATTTATTTCACTGAATATGTTTGCAAAGCTGCTGAAAAATAGGTTTTGAAAAGTACCGACAAATTTATGAGTTGATATTTGTTCTCTTGTATTTTGAAAAATGAATCAGACAAATGAGCCTCCAAAAGACATTTTTCCCCTCCCTTAATAAATAAAATTAACATTTAAAAACTGCTTGGGCGATTTCTTTATAGACATATATTTTAATGATGATTCTTATTCTTTAGAAATTGGTTTCATACATGTGGAGCATTTAAGGTGAATAGCAGTTGTTGTAAGAGTTGAAAAGAAAAAATACATGTATGTTGAATACTCTTTGATTAAGAAAACTACATTTTTAGAATTCATATTACTTACTTTGAATCTAGTAGGTTTGACCATCTGAAAGTGAGGCTATATTAGTAAACTTAAGTGTATTTTATCATAACTGTGAAAAATTACGAAATGACTGTTACAGATTTTTTTTCCCCCCCATGACCACAGAATGTGAACCTCGCCACGCATGTATGGGATTAAGTTCCCGCATCATGGAGGAGGCGGACTCGACCATCACAGGGTCATATGAGCGTCATCAGCCGCTCGTGCGCTTCACAGCAGCGGGGACACGCGGAGCACCATGTCGGCGCTGGATAACTGCGCTCTGCCGGGGTAAACGGGGGGGGGGGGGTGGAAACCGCTGGAAGCCTGCGATAAACCCCCATAGGAACAGGTACGTCCACTGAGGAAGAAAATGTTGTGTTGTTGTTGTTTAAATGGGAAACTTCCTGAAGTTTTAATCTGTGAAGTAAACGTGACGAGCTTTTGATGAAGCTTCCATTGTCGGACGGACTTCAGTCTCTTTATTTTTATCATTTGTGGCAAAAGTATTACCTCGTTAGTTTTGAAGTGAGAATTTGTTTGTTATGATTTAGTTTATTTATTTTAGCATATAATTTGAAAAAAAAAAAAAAATGAATTGGCTGTCTGTAAGCAAAGTAAATTATGTCTCCGTGTATGTCCCGCCAGCCCAGCGGGGGGCAGCCAAGAGCACTTAGATTTTCACGTTATACAGATTTCAGACCTTGTTTTCTTTCAAATTGCTTTTCAGAGTGAGGCAGCTTTTCATAACATTTCAATTGCATTGTGCATTATTATTTTTTTTTTAATGTAAATGGTTGATAAATTAATGCTTATACTGTGGTGAAATTGCCATGGTAATGTTTTTTTTATCCACTCTCGAATTTAAAATAAATATAAAGAAGTATTTTTAATTGATAAACAAACTAATTTCGGTTTTAATCTTACAGCTAACTTCATCACAGGTTCACTGGTTAGCCATAAAACTGTTTTTTTTCTTTTTTAAATTCACCATTCAAAAAAGACACATTTTGGTGCTGGTGGCTGGTGGCCACTTAGGGCCCCATTTAACTTTGGGCTGACCTGTGCAAAAAACAAACAAACAAACAAACAAACAAACAAACAAACAAACAAAAATCTTCAGGGGATTTCCAACCTCAAATACTTACCCAAGTTATTTAAAGTATTTAAACCAGTATTCTTGCTTCCTCATAAACAGTTCAAAACCATCACATGTCCAATCAGAGGCACTTCTCTTGAAACTGCAAGCTAAGCTTTAACCTTGACTCTGGCGGGTAAATCATTACTCTGCAGTTTCCCCTGGGATTAAAAATGAAACCCGACTTGTTGCATTTTGAGGGTCTAACCAGGGTTTAATTAGAGTCACGCGCCCAGTTTAGTAACGGCAGTCAAGTCACACGGAGGCTGGTGAAAGAAGCACATGACTCCGGATCGGGAGGCCGAGCACTTCTGCTTCTGCTGCTGTCTCTAGAGGAAACGACAGAAGCAGCAGCAGGTTTCAAGGCTCAGAGACAAAGAGATCATTTACCCACCGGTATTCGTTCTGCTGCCAGCTCATGTGACGCTTCGTCTTTATGGGCCTTTAGTTTATCTCTTTGGTTGGGTTGTATAGAGACGTCTTGACGATGTGTTGCCACAGTCATTACCAACTGGAAGCTTCACACTCAACCTGTTAACCCCATGTAATAACACTTTTTCCTTCCATTCAACTTTCCATTAATATAGTTGGATAAAGCACTTTGTAAAATACCAGCTGATTTAGTTATGATCTGTTAAGCAGCATAGCATATGCTAGCACCTCAAATCTGACCTTTTACACAGATTTAATTTATCAAAATGTCTTCAGGGTTACTTTAGATTTGGTGTATGTATTTTACTATCATAATATTAGAGTTTTATGGCTTTGTTGTACTGTTGTGATCAAAACCTGCTGGTTTAAATGACTTAAATGCATCTTCATGTGATAATTAAAATCTTTAAAGGCTAAAGGGCAAAGGATGTTTATTTTAGTTCTTTCTTTCACATTTTCTTCTATCTGGTTGAAACTGAATTAATCATGACAAGTTATCTGTTCCTCAGACTGTCCATTGATTTTTATCCCGTCTTTGTGTCCTTAAGCAACCTTTTGTAATTAAATGGTTGCATAAAACCACTTGATTAGTTTTCCACAGTTAATGAAGGCGTTTGTAAAATCTTTTGGTTCTGATCTGTCTTTTTTTTTAGAGGTTTCTGCTTGAAAGGTTCTGCTCAGAGGAAATAAGTAGTTTCCCACTGCTGAGTTTTTTTTTTATACTCGTGATCAGCATTCATGTGATGCACCACACGGATTATTTCATGCCTAACCTATTACACATAGTTTATATGTGTGGCAGTAGTGTAAGATGTGGACTGTTACTAGGATTATCTGGTCTGGTTGAGTGAAAGGAAACATGTAAGCCGTTAACGTAACATGGTAGACGATAAAGTGAAAGCAGTTTGTCTTAATCTAAACTTTCTGTTGATGGTCAAACATACTAAGCATTTTTTTTTTTGCAGATTAAATCAGTCAGAACAAACTGAGTTCATTTGCGTTGGTTTCCAAACTGCTTTACAGTTAGGATTATCTTCTTATTGATACAGAAAGATACAGGAAAAAGCAATTATTGAAGTAAAATAATAAAATAAAAGAAGTAAATAGACATGTTATTTTAAATTAATGCATTTTAGATAATGCCTTACTTCACTGTTGTATACATAAAGTCCTAAATGTTCATGTGAAATACAGTTGTATGTAGTAGAGCATAACATTTGGCTATTAGGTTGTACGTGAAGGTAATTGGATGCCTTGTTCCCCGTTAGGTCCAACTCCTGGTTCTGGTGTCTTCAGAACTCCTGCCTGGCCTCTTGGTGTCCAACCCCACTGCAGCCATGATGTCCAAGTCCACTCTGCTGAAGGTCATCCTCCTGGGCGACGGCGGCGTTGGCAAGTCGTCCCTCATGAACCGCTACGTCACCAACAAGTTCAACTCGCACCTCTTCCACACGATAGGCGTGGAGTTCCTCAACCGAGAGCTGGAGGTGGACGGGCGGCGGGTCACCCTGCAGATCTGGGACACGGCGGGACAGGAGCGCTTCCGAAGCCTCCGCACGCCCTTCTACCGCGGCTCCGACTGCTGCCTCCTCACCTTCAGTCTGGACGACGGACAGAGCTTTCAGAACCTCTCCAACTGGAAGAAGGAGTTCGCCTACTACGCCGACGTCAAGGACCCCGACAGCTTCCCGTTCGTGGTGCTGGGCAACAAACTGGACGTCCCCGAGCGCCAGGTGTCCGGGGAGGAAGCCCGCAAGTGGTGCCGGGAAAACGGAGGGCACCCGTACTTCGAAACGAGCGCCAAAGACGCGACAAACGTAGCGTCGGCCTTCGAGGAGGCGGTGCGTCGCATTCTGTCATCCGACGATGGAGACGATCACCTGATTCAGACCGACACAGTGAACCTGCAGAAGAAGCCTCGCCCTGAGCCCAGATGCTGTTAATCGGAGGGACTCCAGGGACTTTGGTTGGGATACTATTTATGCTTGAACCTGGATCAACATTTTAATGTCAAGTTTTAGCTCAACAATCAAAACTACACTACGTTTGGTTCACATATACTGAGGTTATCTGATTTGTTTGTATCAGGGAAGGAATAAAGACAAAAAAAAACTGTGATTAAAATATGTTGAAGTCTACAAAAACAGAAGTTGAGATTATTTTGTGCTCATAGTTGCAGAAGTAGTGCTCAGATTGAGGTTAACACTTGCACACCCACTGGATTTAGTTTTATTCTCTCCTAAAATAATCATTCTTGTTTTGTATTGGTGTAAAAAAAACAACCTGCGTACAACTCCAGAGTTCTCATTCCTGAATAAATCAGTGAACTTATCTTTCAAAGTCTGAGATTTTTGGAATCATTATAGCCCAATATAAGGCGAACAACTTTCATATCTCTCAAGTATGAGAGTTTTAGCTACATTATACTCAAACATGAACAGAACAACTTATGTTTTTACTCTAAATTTGCTGGAAAGTTGACACAAATTTGTAGAATAATTCTGGTAACTTGCTTTCGTTTTATTTTTGTGCAGTACCCTTTTCGTCCACATGGTTGCGCCACTGTTTTACAAAGTTCATGTTCAAACCAAGTTAAAATCTGTTGAAAATCGGAAGATTTAAAGCGTTATGTCATTGTATTATCAGAAACACACACAACCTTTTAGCTCTAAATGATAAAACTTCTTTGTAATTCTACAATAAGGAACCATGAAAACAATCAGTTCCTTTTAACAAGGGTGACTAATACTAAAGATTAGCCAATAAAAGCGATAAATATAGCAGACGTGCCTTTAAAATTAAACATTCGGCAATTGCCAGACTTTTGTGTCACAAAACTCGCCCCCTTTTACTGCAATAGGTGTTTCCTCGTAACTTTTTTGATATTTTAAATAAAATCAGCTGGACATCGACAGGTAAAACAATGATTGGTCACAGGTGGCAGCATTTAGACAAAATGACGTCACCTCTGACGCCTGACGTCATCAAGAAACTGGAAGAAAACAACGCGAGGATTAAAAAGTAAAAAAAAGTAGAAATCTTTGTTTAAAACTTTATCTATTAAAGATAAATATAAAACTTTATCTTTATCTTAACTTTAAAGATAAAATTTTAAACAAAAGATTTTTAATATATTTTTAATATCTCTCAATTAAATAACTGAGAGATTTGGTCAAGTTGAGCCACAGATTTATCGGTAGGAAAGATTTTGAAAAGCGATTAAACCAAATGACTCGTTTTGCTTTTTTAAGCAAAAAGTGGAAGAGTTGTTTTCTGTCAATTTTGTTGATAAATACCAGTTATTATTACATAAAAATGAAAGCAGCAGGTGGAACTCTTTTACTCTATGCTAAAAATAGAAGTAGACAACATATTCGAGATAAATGCATTAATTTTTAGCAATTAAGAGCAAACAGAAAAATAAAACGAACTCAGTAAGTCTGTAAGGTAGTTTAAAAAGGCACTTTTTGATAAAGTCAAAATTCTGAACTTCCATTTATGTCAAATCGGCCACATTTAATATCTAATTCCTTCTGTAAAGACACATTTGTGGCTAAAAGTTCAAATCTGCTCAGTAGAATGTGGAAATCTGCATAACTCATTCTTTAATGTAAAAGATTTTCTTATACTAAGAAATTTACAATAATGACTATGGTTATTTTTCTTTGGAAAATATAACATTAAGTATGTATGTCCAGAGAAGTTAGTAAATATAGAGAATAATTTAAAAACAATATAATGTAAAGTATAATGGAATCAGAATCAAAAATGAAATTCATAGATGTGCAACTTTTTTGACAAATTTTAACTTTTATTTCTAAGTAAAAAATGACATTAATCTGTAACTAAGACAACAACAAAAATGGATTCAATTATTAAAACGAAGTGGCATTCATTGTATATATTTTTCAATATTATTTGTGGTTTCATAAATATATTATCAGAAATGTTATTTAATTTAATAAGAGCCTCTGACTACCTTTGTCTCTCGCTAATTTCAGATTACAAGATGTATCCAGTGAATCCAAAAGTGTTTACACTGTGAAACAGAGTTAAAGTAGCTGCCCTATATTTAATTAATAGTTAGATTCTTGTAGTTGAACTTTTGCTTTTCTTTGTGGTGAACCGTAGACATTTTGTAGCTCTCGACTGTTTTCCCTTTGTAAACTTTCCGTAAAAGTCAACAAATCGAAGAAAGAGGCAAAATACACAGTCGTCACGATAATAAAAAATATCGGTTTTACTAGAGAAGGTTACAAAAATCACCATATAGGAGTCATAGAACTATTTCCAACTTAAAAAAAGAAGAAAAAAAAGAAAAAGAAAAAACCAGAATGAAACACCTACAGGGACTACAATGCCATCAAAGTACAATGGAGTTTTTCTTTAGAAAAGAGCAGGGGCGGAGAAAGGGGAGGGAGGAAGGGGGCAAAACACCGCCTACCATAGTTGTCAGTACAAATGACTACACATCACCTGAAAAAACTGCAAAGACACAGTCATGTCTCCTTCATGCAAATAACGAGGAAACAACAACACCCTGACACGCATCATCGGCTTATAGGAAATTTAAGTTTTGCCTTTTACATCAACCTGGCGGCAAAGCACGGATATTTATTCAACATAACACACATGGCAATATAGTCCTTTTTTTATACAGAATAGACAGCTGCGCACATGGACAATACTGACATGCTTCATCTCATCAAAATTCAAAAAATTTCTCTTGTCTACTTTTTCTTTTTTTCCTTTTTTTTAAGGGTTAACTAATCGGTCATGATTAATATAGAATATAGGCCATGATTATTAAAACACATCTGGTTATAAAATTAATGTATGAAAATTCCTGACTTGTTTTATTCAGTGTAAACATCCAAAACAGTCTTTGTGGGTTGTATGAGAGGCATGGCATTCAAAAGAAACAGGAGAAAAGAGAAAAGAAAAGAAAAAAGTGACTTTAGTCACGCGTTTGGCTAAAAATAAGCAGAAACATGTTCCATAAAATACTTAACCACGAGAACCCAGCTGCCTAAAATGGATAAAGAGAATAATAATAATAAAGAATAATAATTCCCATATTTTTTTCTTCACATTTTAAGATGTATACGTCACAATCACCTCAAATCCATCATATAATCATGACTGAACTGTGTCCCTCTCACGACTTATCATTGAAGATGTTACATTACAATTAGTATATCAAATGCAGAACTAGTATTCGAGTGCTAAACACATTTCTCAAAGGGTACGTTTACATATATTTTGTTAAAGAAAAATAAAAAATAAACAAAAGAGCATGTCAAAAATAAAACATGGATTGTGTTCTCCCCGTTTTGGGGGCGTGGGAAGGGGTGTGGATCAATCCTTTTTTTTTTCTTTCTTTTTTTTGTTGGGTGATTCTGCTATGTACAGGTGAATTTAGTTCCCTGAAAGGAGGAACCGGTGGGTTGAGTTCACACAGGATAAGATCAGTAATCAGGTCGGACTTTAAATGTTGAATGTTTTGGAAATAAAACATGAGTCGGATTTGGTTTGATACCTGAGGTGTGTCTTTTTTTTTTTTTTTTTTAAGACCTAGATGTGCAGCGCCCTCCACATTTAGAGACAGCCTTGTTAAGGTTGTAAAGAAATAGAAAATAAAACTTTTTAGTTGCAGGAAATTAGAAAAAGTCAATTTGAGCATCATTCATTCACAGCGTAGATGTAAAAAAATTTAAACAAAATTGCAAAATCATTGACTCGACAATTATCTCTAACGTTTCTAAGAAAAATAAATGAAAAAAATATATAATTAACTTCACTTTAAGGTGTCTGACATTTTTCCCATGGTGTCAAAAACTAACTTAAAACAAAAACAAGTTTTCAATTTAAATTTACCTTCTGAATAATAGACTGAACATGTAGTATTTTCATAACATAAACAAAATAGTCTTGAAAAGGGCAAAAATAAAAACATAAAAATGGGTTTTGCACGCATTCCTTAAAAAGAGCATCAAATTCTCTATTTTTAGGAGTCAATTGGCAAAAAAATATATATTTTTGCTATATTTAACATTTCTTATTTAATTTACATTCTTTATTTAATTCAGTGCCAAAAAGCTTGTGTCTGTCTGCTTCTTTTTGCGGACCACAAAAAAAATCACACAAAGTGCCTAAAATGATCCAGAGCCCTCAGTTTGGACACCGTCCCATTTTGTCAAATGGGATTTGACTAAGACTCCTGTTTGCATTAACTAAATTAATCCTGAAATCGCCTAAACTTACCCACATGTACAGCCAAAGTAATAACTAAAACGCCATCCCCATGTCATGATGCTACCACCACCATACTACATAATTATAAAAATAAATGCAGACAAATGTTAATTTATTGTGCCAATAATTGTGGAGGGCGCCGCCTTTGACTTTTATTTCAGCTGGTGATGAATGTAACAAAAAAAAAAAAACTCAAACGGTCTTAAAAAGAGACATTTGGCGAGTCTCCTTGCATTCTTTCATGGCCAGATGAGAGGACTGGTTCCATATTTATGACCTCTCAGCAAGAAAACTTAACCTTAACCCAGGACATGGAAGCAGATAAACTAACGGATCCTATAAGAAAAGTAGCGCTTAAATATACTTACGCAAATGCAAAGAAATCCTTGAGAAACTACATGGTTTTTCATTCTTTTAGGGATTTATTAATGGAGGGGGGACTTTTTTCTCCCCCATTTTAATTTATTTTTAAATAGTGCAACAATGTTCGGAGCAATAGCAATAAAAAGTCAAAGTGGCGGGGAAAGAAAAACTAAAAGAAGAAAAGAATCTATGAGCCCAAACTCTTAAAAATCATAACAATACCTGGCATACTTTTCAGAGTATTTAAAAAAAAAAGAACATTCACACACATTCGCACAATATATTCATATTCATATATATATATGCATATAAAACACCAAAAAACAGAGGAACTTGGTTGCTGTGGTGCTTCCCAGTGGCTGAAGCACACAGTGAACATTGTTTTTCGATTTTTATTCTGTTTTTTTTTTTTTTTTTCCTTTTGTTGTTGTTGTTGTTAGGAGCTATGTGTCGAGAGGCTGTGCTGGCTCAGGGCGCGAGGCCATCACAGCCGGGCCACGATCACGAGCCGCCGCCCAAAAAGCACAGGGAGGGAGGAAGAGGAGGAGGAGGAGGAGGCGCTTTGAAAACCAATGTACCGTACCTGAGCTCGACCCCCGACGGGGCGAGCCTTCACCGCTCTGAATCAGCCGCCTCCGTCCGGGGCCTGGCCGCTCTCCTCCCGACCCTCCAGCCTCTTCCCCTACCGGTGGTGAGAGCGCGCTGGCGCCTCGGAGCGGAAAGCGCTTCTGGGTAAACGGAAGAGGATGGAGAATCAGGAGACCGGGGGGCTTGTCGAACATGACCGAAGTGGGTTTGTTTTGTCGGGGGGAGAGACGAAGGAGGAGTTTGGGGTTGGCGGGCGCTAGGTGTTGCGGGATGGGTTTAAGATTCGGGGGAGAAGATGACCAATGGCAAGAGAGGACGCGTTGTCCTTATGAGTAAGAGGAGGAGTTCTGGCCGTCCTTGGAGCGCGCCTCGGCCTCCAGGTCCTGGTCGTCCTTGGTCTTGATGTCCTGGTAGTCATGCGTGGAGGCGGCGGTCTTCAGGTACGCCCAGTTAGCCGCTAAAATCATCAGGTAGTGGATCTGAGAGCACAGAGGGGAAAAAAAAAGTTTTACATTTGACAACTCATTAAAATTACTTCAGTGTGTTAAATAAAATATCGTTTGTGGGAAATGTGGGAAATTCAAGGTGTCTGAATATTTTTACACATTTAACTAAAATAAAAACAACTGAATTTTGTTGTAATTTTGTTTTAAACTTTTACTTTCTCTTTTTGTCACCTTTCAAGCCTCTCTCAATAAATGAGATGATATCGGACGATGATAAGTAACCTACTGATGTAACTACACTGTGTTTCAGGCAACATCCTCACTGAGAGGCAAGGAGTGAAGACTGTACAAAGATATCCTGATAAATCTGTTCATAGAGTTGAAGAAATATCACCGATTCAAGAGCTGACCTGATATTTTTTAGGTAAGAAAAACGTTTTTTTTTCATTGTGTTTGCTTGTTGCGTTTTCTGACATCACAAAGCACCTGCCAATATCCTTGGATTCTCCTCCTACAACAAACACTAAAAATAATTGGTTTGTTTGACAGGATTTTGTACATTAATATCATGTCATAAATAAGACCTAGCTAAAAACCTAAGGCAGGTTTTTGTCTTAGTGTCTGAGCCAAATGAACAAGAACGTCCTGGATTTAAAGGTACTGAAATATCTTTTTGTTCTCCCTAATTATGTTACATGTCATTAACTTTAGTAAATACATTTATTAGGCTAAAAAAAAGCTATCCAAAACAACCTGAGTAGATGTGAAAATGTAATTACCCTCCTCCCTAAATTAAGAGCTAAATAAGATTAACCATTTTTCTTAGTTTAATCCCATGACTCCCTTGAATCCCATCCAAAGCTTAATACTGCATCTATAAAATCAAGAAATTTCTTGTTTTTATAAACAGGAAGTGGGTCAAATGATCTAAAAAGAAAATAAAAGCAATAGCTATGAATTAAAGGTCCTAATCTGAACAAAGCTTTTTCTAAGCAGCCACAGTGAGAACCATTATCCACTTATGGCTGAAGAAATATGTTAATGCTGCCAGTCCACTTTCATCACACTGTTACTTTAAGAGATCAAAAAACAAAAAGGCATGCAGGTGACCCAGTGAAACGTGTGTCGAGATGTTTCATGACTTTTCTTTTTTGTTGTTTTTGGCATCTCCATTTCCCTGGATGCAAAACACAAAAGTCCACCTCCACAGTGGAGTAAAACACAGACGCCGCACACTCAAACACGTTCGCATAACAGGCCGCGGGGCAGGATTTCAGCTGATAGTACAACACATTTACGTGAGAGGCGCGGTTGCCACGGCAACAGATAAGCATGCCATGGCAACGTGCATATTTTGAGCTGTGGGTTATCAGAGCAGCTCACCAGAGCGATGATGGTGGCTCCGGCACCGGCCAACGCCACGATGTAGAGGTGGTAGGACAGGTAGAACTGAGAGGGGGACGAAGGGGGAAAAAGGATTTTAGGCAAGTTACACAAGAATAAACTGAAAAAAATAAAATAAATCACCCACTCACCTCGCTGGTGCTGCAAATATCTGTCAGTGTGATTCCACAAGCCTTCCCGGGTGTTGCGTTCAAGGGAATAACGCCTGCAGGATCAAAGAGACGAAACGTCACCAAACGACAAGGAGCTTTTTTCCCCCCCCTGATTGAAAGTGTTACGAATGAGGCTCAGAGAAAGATTAAAGGAAACAGGGCTGCTGCTGCTGCTGGAAAAAATATGGGTCATTATTCTGAATGAATTTCCACCTCATTTCGTCATAAAGGCTGAAATATATCATTTATCAACGAAATTAGGCTCTTTCTTGTTTCAGTCACAAAGAGCTATAATCACTCCTCAGTTTTAGCAACTGCTGACAATAATTTGGCACCTCCCACTAATTGGGGTTAATATTCTGAAGCATATCCTTATCCCAGTTCATAGTCCGGCCACTGTCTTCGGTGGCTCAAATAATGTTCAATACTGTTGTTCCATCAAACGAAGAACCGTAGCACTACAAGATTGGATTCTCCGTACTTAAACTGCATTTTTTTCTTTTCTTTTCTTTTTTTTTTTTACCATCCTGCTGGTTTGAAAATTAGAGGCTTTCACTTCAGATGCTTCTCTCTGAGCTCCTTGATCAAGGGGAGTCGCTCTTCATCTTTGAAGAAACGCAGCCGTGCATGTTTTGCATTCGCTCTCTGAAGCTGCGAATGCAATATTTAGAAAGGAGATGCATATAACATCCTGTGCTGCTGGAGAGTATTTCTTCCCCTGAACTTTTCACAGATGCTATTTTATGGATCCAAACAAAATGGCGCCGTGTTGACGATTTTCAACACTTTACCAACGGATATTGTATCTTTTGACTCATCGTTCGCTGTAAAATCATTTGAGCTTAGTCGAATTGGATGGAGAACATTTGTTTCAAGTGTTTTTTTGTTGGTTTTTTTTGCACCAAAACAGGGTGTTTGAGGCTAGCACTAGCATGTTTTGCTGTAGAGAAGGTGTCATCAAGGGGATGCGCAGTGTTAGCCTTTCTCCACATATTGTGTTTTGCAAGTTGGCTAAAAGGTTTGCACATGTTTGCAGTGCCCTTTATATGGTGCAAACAATGCTTTCTTTCTACAGTGGCTCCTCCGAAATATGATAAATCTTCCTAACTACTTCTCTGATTATCGTTCTCCTTAACTGCCTTGTTATTGTCGGAGGGCGGCCATATTTGCAGCCGCTCCATTCTCAGATGATGGGTTGACGATATTGGTTTTGTGTTAGTTGAATACGTTGGCAAGGTTCTGAGAGCCGAGGTTTAGGAGGTTAAAGCTACAAAGGCAGGATATTCAGTTTTAAATGGAAGCATTGTGCCTTTGTTTTTATTTCAAAAGCATGCTTTCGTAACCCCGCTACCCCTCGGGTCTGGCTCCAGCCCACTTGATACTAAGTAACTGTAATGGAAATCTGTCATCTTTAATTAGATCAAAAGGGCAAACCTCAGCTGGAGCATTAACATTGTCTTAACCCCTTTATTTCATCCTGAAAGTCACTTTTTACCTTTGAAATCTTGACAAAGACACGTAAATAAGCAACAAAAAACTCCGTCAGGATGCAATCGAGGCATAAAAAGACTCTTGAATTCGCAGCTCTGCCCTCCTCCAAATGCCACCCTGGGGTGACCACCCATAACAACCAACCCTCCTGAAGAACCAGAGTGAGAATGAAAGCCTCGGCGACTTACCGTACTGCCTGACATCCACACAGATGGAGTCAAGATTCGTGATGTTGGAGTCTGGGTATCTCATGGCGGCGCAGGTGTTCCACATGTTAAAGAAGAGGAAAACCGGGATGGCCGTGAAGCAGAAGAGGACGATAAACACCAGAGCGAAGATGTAGGTCAGGAACATGAACTGAACCGAGGGAAGGAAGAGGAGGCAGAAGATGGGATATTATTATTACGTTATGATGCACTGAAGAATTAGACTCATGATATTTACTTAAAGTCCTCACCATCCAACCACTCATGCATCACATTTTGCTTCCATGCTAATGTAACTGGACATCTGCAGTAATTAACTTAATCATACAAGGAAGGACAAACTGTGCCAAAGAAACCCTGAAGGCTGAAGCGTGAATCAAGAATCTAGCTTAAGAGTGCACGATTAGAAACATCACATCTTTGTGCCACTTTGTATTCTAAAGAACAAAATGGAAGCAGCTACGTCTCATGTATTGGCTTTAACATACGAAGACAGTGATGCAGCGTCCGCAGATGGTCGTCTTAAAGTCGCTCTGCAGCTCCTTCTTGATGGCGCTGGTGGTGTAGAAGCCCTCGCCCAGCAGGAGGACGGCGTAGACGAAGAAGAAGGCGGCAATGCCGTAGATGATGTACTGAAAGATCTGGATCCTGGACACGGAAACAAACGATAGCGTCAGGTTTATTTCTGCTTAGCGCGAGTTTTATGGCTTTACTGATTGATATTATTATTGGTTATGCAGATCTGGATGTTGGGGTACATGAAACATCATTTCTCAAAACGGATTGTCTAAACAGGGAGTGAATACCATAAGGAGGATGGACCTGTGTAAATCAGACAATAACAGGAAATTCTCAGTATATCAGATGGATGAACTGAGAATATTTATGACAAAGATCATCTATGCAGCAAATGGGGATGATCTCCATGGAAGGAAAACAAACAAACAAAAAAAATTCTGCTCCAGGATTATGGATTGGATTCTTGGTGACTCACACAGCGGCGAGGGTGGCATGGTCACTGGTGATCCTGGAGAAGTGGTTCTCCAGCATGGTCAGGGTGCCGGTCAGCGCTACGTGGCCGCAGCCGCAAAACAGGGCCACGCCCGAGAAGCAGAGGATGGTGGCCACCAGCGAGGCGTAGGGCACCCCACCCAGACACTTGATGCAGCACTCGAAGCATCCTGCAGAGGGAAACCAAGAGCGAAGTTGTTTCCACTTTTCCTGTTGCATTTAGCCACGAGAAAGCTCACAGCTAAGAAAGCATTAAAGAGGATCTGAGAACAAAGAATTTAGGTCAGATATGAAAGAAGGCAGATGGGGCAGATGGGGGGGGAAGAAAAGAAGAAGAAGCTCTGCTGCAGCCATGTTTTTATAAGAAAGAACAAAGAGAGCAGGCTGACATCCCATAGTGACTTGCTTAGCTCTGCTGACGACACTCCCTGCAAAACTCAATGGTCTTTTTTATCCTCTGCATCAGGCATGTTGAGCATCTTTCACAGTGAGTTGGAGTGCTGAATTTTGCACCACCAACAAAAACTCTCTGTGTAACATTTCTTTTTTCTTTTCTCTTCAAGAATGCCTCATAATCTGAGCTAGAGCTTGAACCACGCTCTGGTTTTTACGCTAAAAACCAGAGCGTGGCTGTTTAGATTGTAGATTTAGATTGAAGTAAATGTGTGAATTTACCAGTAGAACTTTCCAGAGGTTGATGAAAAGTGTAACAACTCTCTCTTCTGTTTTGCAAAGTGTAACAACTCTCTTTTCTGCTTGGCAAAGTGTAACAACATCTCTTTTCTGCTTGGCAAAGTGTAACAACTCTCTCTTCTGTTTTGCAAAGTGTAACAACTCTCTCTTCTGCTTGGCAAAGTGTAACAACTCTCTTTTCTGTTTGGCAAAGTGTTACAACTCTCTTTTCTGTTTGGCAAAGTGTTACAACTCTCTTTTGCATGTTTGGCAAAGCGTTACAACTCTCTCTTCTGTCTTGCGATGCTGAATAAGTAGATTTGTTTTCAACTTCCTGCGTGAGGTCTACAGGTGCTGCAGATGCATCCTGCTCTAGAATCCCACCCTTTCCAACAGAAGCTGTAATAAAAGGCAGAGAATACAAGAGCTGCATGTTATACAACGCGATAAAAATAACTCATGTGGCAAAGCAGAAAGTTACTCTGGGAGTAAAAAAGAAGACAAAATGAACCGTCTTGTGTTTCTGCGTCGCTGTTTCCATGACAGCCTGCTCCAGTTGGCACCACTAGCTGATGTTCCCAAGTCGACGCTTCTTTTGGTGGGGAGTAAACCGACCGCGTGTCATCTGTGTGGCACTCCACACACATGGTGATGTAGACAGACATGCTGCCCCCCCCCAAGTCGCCAGCGAGTAACGCACTCGGTGGCAGTCGCGGTCCTTCGTGATGTCTGCGCTACGCGACGGCTCGTCTCGTGAAAACATTGTGGTACTGCGCATGCGCACGTCGATGTTACGTTTCTAATAAATTCGTCATACCTGTAGAAGTTTCAGTTTGTGTGTTTTATTTCCCAGACGTTTACGGTAAATTTAAAAAAAAGGAAATGAAATAAGAAAAATTGAGTTATTTCGAACAGAAAATGTAAAATGTGCATGTCACATGGGCAAAATAATTTGTTTTACAGTTTATTTCTTAAGTTTGTTTCATTCTATTTCATTTTCTTTTTCCTTATCTGGATTGTTTTTACTGTCTGTTCGAAATAAATAAATAAATTTGTGGTGTTGTTCTGCTTGTTGCCTAACACAGCTTCGGTCAGCATCCAGCGTTATTCATGTGGTTTTTTAGAACATACTCCGTGCAGTTTTCTAATGAAGTATTAAAATATTAAAAAGGCAAATTAGCTATAAAATTCCCGCGGGAGACCAAATTTGTACTCAAACAGTATTTGTAGTATTAGTGACGCTGAATGGCAATGTCTTGTTTACCGTATGGTAACAATATTGGAAACAGCAAAAGTCATTTATGTTAATATGTTTGATTAAAATAGCAGCTTAATTAAATACAATTTAATTAATTAATTTGGGAAACTTCTACAGCAGTGGTTCTTCACCTGGGTTCCGTCTCAGGGGTTCGGCGGAGCTTCTGCCGCGGAGACACATTTATGTAAAGTCGTGATGAGGCCCCGCTTTGCCATCACTCGCTGCAGAGGATCACGTTACATTGCTTAGCCAATCAGAGCTGCCGAGGAGCACTGATTGGAGGAGCTCCACTCTCAGCAGGGATTTAAACTTGTGTCTTTATTTACTTCAGCAAAACTCAGTTTTTACCAAATTCTGTAGCTTTCGGTGTACTTCTAAATCTGCTCTTTAGTCGCATCTTTTCGGGGTTGGTACTGCCTCTAGTGGCGTGGAGGTGGTAACACAACTAATATAGTTACATTACTAAATCAGAATACCGCAAAGTCTTTATTATTTATTATTAATTTTTCATTCTCTTAAGAATGTAGAGCTAATTAAATGATCTAAACAAGACCGTAAAGTGGTTCCAGTTTCTCTCAGTGGAAAACCTGTTGAAATTGTGGCAAATTTTAAATACCTTGAGTCGTTCCTGGAGAGTCAGCTTAACCTTACTGAAAACACTGACTATATTTTGAAGAACTGTTCTCAGAGACTACCTTTTAAGAAGACTTAGTGATCTATGTCTTGAATTTGGGGTGGGGGAATCATATTTTATTTAGAAGGGTTCAGTGAATGCACATATGAAACTGGTGGGTTCGGTACCCCAAAAAAGGTTAAGAACCACTGTTCTACAGGTATGACAGATTTATAAGTGTAAGCTGAGTAAGCAGTTTGTGACATAACATCAATGTTCACATTACCACAAGGTATGCTGGATTTACAGGTATGACAGATAGTCAGAACACCTGGAAGCCCGGACCTGCTGACGGCTTTTATCAGCGTGGACCTTCATTGGTTCACTGTGACACCTGATGACAGAAGCGTGGAAAAAAATACAACTTCAAGGTTAGCTTTCAGCATCAAACGCAACAGAAATCCTCAGAGAAAGTCTGGATTTAAATGTTGAGGCACAGTAGAGTTTACGGCCTGCAGGCGGTTGCTATTGATGGGTTTAATAGAGCCAATTGATTTAAGCATCCCCAAGGGAAGCAATAGCAATCTATAACAACACTATACAAACTAAATGGAGATTTTTTTTTTCCACAGTTATTATCACCCCTGCTAAAGACGGTAATTTGAATAAATGTATTAAATAGAGAATAAAATCTCTCTAATATTACTGATACTACAAATATTGAATATTAGAATTTTTTTTTTACTTTAGTTGCTGATCTAAAACTTCCTGTTCCCCCAGGGGGAAAATATTATGTCAATAATATTTAAATAATATGGTCAATTTACTACTTTTTTAGTTTTTTCTAAAACCAAAAGTTGTTCCGGCTTCCACAGTGTAAGTGTAGTTTGCATCAAAAAGTTTTGATTAACTTTTTCCACATCCAGATAAGAAGTCTGGTCAAAGTTGAATCAAGACGTTTGGGTCGTAATAAAAGCTCATCCTTAAATCTGAAGAAGCATCATCTTCCTCCTGCCTTACATAACACAGCGGAGGCCGTTACGTAACAGACCCAAATCCTATTAATGTTAATGAAGGAAGCGCGCTGGTGTAGGAGTCCAGCTGATGAAGCTGGACGGCTGGACCGAGAGGTGGGCCGCGGCCTCTCTGGCTCACCGGTCATCACAGTGACCGGTCCTCAATTCTGCTCTGAAACATCACCTCTCATCGAGTAAAAATTGAATGTTTTATTTCGAAAAGATACAAAAACAGAAGGAAATCCTTCCTTTCGAATGCAAATGAAAAATTTCCACCTTTATCTACTGTCGTGGATGCGAGTAATCTGACAGGATGGGAGCCTTTTTGGGACAAATCCCACGCCTTTGTGGGAGCTATTTAAGGGCTTTATTGTTTCTGGTTTTAGCTCCGTCTTTTCTCCCCTGGTTGAATTCACAGGTTCCTCTTGAACGATGGAGCTGACTTTCCCCTCTATCCGGTCCCTCCACCCCCCCGGCTACGACTGCCAGCCTCAGTTTAAAAGTGCGCTAATGGGAAGCAGACCGGCCGGAGTGGTCAGCTCCAGCCGGCCCTAATGGAAATCAATGGGCTATTCATTAGAGCAGTATTTAGGTGACACACCGAGGCTGGCCTATCTGCCTTGTTTTATACCTCGCTGCCTCTGTCTTCGCTCTACCATCTCCTTTTCTTTGAAATATGGTCGCTTGTCGCCGTCGTGCTCTATTAAGCCAGCTGGAGTTAATCACAAAGCACTATGTTACGCTCCTGTTATGTTATGGCGTCGTAGATCATTTTAAATAACTTTCGGCGGGTCCCCACTGAAAGATTTCACCTTTCTGTTCACGTTAGGAGGCAGAGCGGCCCAGAATTTGACAGCCGATAAGCGAAATTAGGGAGTATTGAGACAGTTTTCCCGCTTAAATGCCGACCTCAATTTGTGGCTGACAGCTAAGAAAAAGGTGCTTGCTTTCCTCGGCTTTGCATCTGCAGCTCCGAAACAAAAGGGCGATAAAATGAGAAAGAAAACCATGAAAGAAGAGGGAACGTGTAGAACGACTAGGAACAAGTGAGGAGAAGGAGGTGAGAGGGGAAAAAGGCAGAGCGAGAGAAGGATGGGGGAAAGCGTTTTCTTGGCCCCGGGGCTGGTGAACGACAGTTGCCATAGCAACGTGTTACCCACGACCCACTTCAGTCCCTCGCAGACGCTTCACTCCGCCTTCATACGCGAGCACAACCCAAAGATCGGCGTCAAGCAGCAGCTGAAGCTGAAGCTGCGGTCGGTTTGTCTATTCATGTTTTCTGATCTGATTCAAATCGAAATTATGTGAATGGAGAAAACATCAAACTTAAAAATATCAGCTTACGTCTCAGACTCAATCCTTTAGGTATCCTAGTTGCATTTTACACCTTTCGTGTTAATTTTGATACCATTTTGGCTGTGTTGAATAAAAAAAGAATTTTATTATTATTATTTTTAACATTTGTAGTCCTTATGTTAGCCTAAAGTGGCTAAGCTACTCATAGAAAAGTATAAAAAATCCACATTTTTTAGTCCACATTTATGTAGCATATGGGCTTGAATGTTTAAATGTGTTGCTTTATTACAATAAGTAGATTTCTAGCACTACTTATTAATATTTATTATCTATTATAAAGTTGCAAAAAAGAAAAAGGGAATGTGCTGAAATTTCTTAGACTTGTAAATAATCACCTCCTTTCCATTATAAATTCTTAGTTGCTTCTTTTTTTATACATATTCAGTTGAATGAATGTTTACAGTAAATATTTTTAGCTATATGTTTGCACATAATATGTTTTTATAGTTTCTTTCTGATCATGTGGGGTCAACTTGTTCTTGGATCAAATATTTGGAACCATATTGCTTTTTTTTTGTTGTTGTCAGATTCTTGTTTTTTTTAATTTGGTTTGGTTTATAATTACAAAACCTGTCACCAGAATCAGCCTGCTTTCAGATTCCTGAGCCTATATACGAGTCCTCTTTCCAACTAACTAATAATTTATGATAATAAATTCATAATTTTTCAATTTCTCATTGTAAATAGATCATAAAAGCTTTAATTCCTGCTTCCTTTTCTAAATAATAGACAGCTCTCTTTCCTGATTCTTCATCTTCATCCTTGTTTTTTCCCCACGTTCCCATTTTTCCGCCTTTATATTTAAATCTGTGCCTTCCTATTAGAGTGGTGAGCGTACTCAGGCGCTGTGACTGAATAAATAATACCTCGCAGGCCGAAGACGTGCTCGCAAACAGAACCTGTCACCGATTGCTGACATCTTTTGTGATTATGCTTCGCATTCTGTCAATCACCCGACACCCACGCTATGAAATAATCCCTCAAATGCATGTTGCCTTACAAACTTCATTGTCAGAGGAATTGAATTTGGAGCATTTGTTAGAAAAAAAAGGCTTCCAAGTAAGTAGATGCACAGGGAAAAAAAAAGAAAAACTGGGTAAATAGTGTTATCAAGGCACAGTGTCTGGATAATATTGGCTGAATAATGTGCTGTTTTTTCTGGCTACAAGGATTTCATTGTTGTAATGCCTGCAAATCCTAAATACAGGATAAACTCAAACGATGAGGCGATTATTTCCACTGCCATGACTCTTCCTACTACATCATTCCAGTTAACATTGCAGTTAAATTTTGTAGAAAGGAGGGATGATGAATGGGGAGAAAAATGATGTACATGAGGGACAAGAAGTAAAGGAAGAACAAAATGTACAAACATGTTTCTAAAATTTCCTAGACCTAGAAAATACTGGAAACAAATCTCCAAGGTTTAGGTACGGCAGAGGAATCCCGTTTAAATATCTCCCTCCAATCCAGATTCGCAGCGCGGTTATCTCCAACTGTTAGTGCGTGCAGTACATCTGCCAGAAATAACAGCCTTAATAAAGCTTTCTGAATATTTCAGTAACCGATCTGGTCGCCCCCCCCCCAGACCCACCCGCCGCCTGCGGCTCCATTCAGATCTCAGAAACGCTGTATTCATTACGGCAATATCCTCAGAGTGCATCATGGGTAGATCCCCTTGAGGAAAGAGAAGGACCTCGGAGTGGGAAACAGAGAACAAAAGGTGTGGGATAAATGGCTGCATCACATCGAGATGAAAACAAGGTCCCATCTGCTTCATAGAGGCCGACTGCAGACACAACAACAAAAAATCATTGACACGAGCTCCAGAGATTTCACTTCAGGTCAGGGATAAACGTCCGTCTCAGACTTAATGACCATCAAATAGAAAGGAGCAAAAATAAATAAATGACAATAAATGTACCAGAAATTTTTTTTTTTTTACAAATATTCACATCTGAACAGAGTTGTGTACATTTTGAGAGGCACTTTAGATGATAATATAAGATGCTATAAATGTTTCTTACATTTATTGCTTTCTTTCACACAGTGTGACGTCATCTCTGCTTTTAATATAAATAACTATTGAGAACTAATGACAGGAAGACTAGAAAGAAAATTGGCAATCAGCCACAAATGTCCCATTTGTTGATTTTTCAGAATTTCTCTTTAACCCTAAAAGGGTCAGATGATAATTAGTTTTTTTAATGCAGTATTTTGGACAAACTCTGTGCATTTTAACTAGATGGAGTCCTATATTTCATATTTTAAGCTATAGATATGAAGAAAATAACAAGATTACAGACTTTCCACATAAATTCTGTAAGTACTTTAAAAAAATTATGAAGATGTCACAAACCTGTCAAAATGGTTTTCCAAACATAATGTTGGGAATGTTTTCAATAATGGTGGCTGAGGCTTAAGAGGGTATAGCCATCGCTGTTCTCAAAATGTTGTTGTTTTTCTTTTTTTTGTTCTATTTTGTGGCAACACAAAACTGACCCTAATCTGCTGTTTGTGAGAAACCTGCTGCTGTTTATGCAGCGTTATGCAGGTCACAGGGTCAGCATGTGGCCGGGCGTAACCGAGATTGATGGCCGGAATGTGCCTTTAAATCCCGTTCACAGATCTCTGCGTGGGGATCAATACACTTATGCTGCAGATTAGAGAAATATTTCTTGCTAATGCTGCTTTACATCCAAATTAACACACATTTGTGTGTTTTTAATAGACTGGGAAACCCACTAAATGAAGCAATTACCATCCTGCCTAGATCACGGAGTCCCTTTTTTTTCAGTTAAATGAGTCAATTAATTCAACTGAAGACTATGTATGACACTGATATTGTTAAAAACAACTAACTCATTATCAGTGGCAAAATCTTGATAAAATATCAGAAATATTAGGAAACAAGCACCTGGCTCAAAAACCATTTGCTTGCCTGCAGTACAATCCCAAGTATAAAGCAAAGAGCAGAGGCAACACTTTTAGTCCCACCAAAATGTAAAATGGCCCCTCTGGCTACAAGTGCTGTGCCTTAGTGGTTACACAACCAACTTGGCTAATGTCACTTTTTCTCCAAGAAGTCAAAGAAGTCATCTCTTTCTTCCGCCCCTCCTCCCAGTACTGCCGATGAGATTATGGAGATTCAGTTTCCAGCTGTAGATGAGCACTTTGTATGTGAGTGTGTGTGTGTGTGTGTGTGTGTGTGTGGCTTAAACCACGATGTGAGTGTGTGCACAAAGTCTGTTGTTTGGTAGCACAAAGCAGGTCCCTGCGGAGGTTTCCTTATGATTACAGAAACACAGCAGTGCTCCAAAATCTAGAAATAAAAAATGTAGAAAATGCTTATGGTTTGTGTTCAGGAGATTGTGATTTCTGTTGTGTATAGGCAATATGTGTATTTCCAATGCATAGACCTGCAACGTCTCCACATTGATTTAAATACATACTTGTAACTAAAGTGACATTCAAGATTACATAAGTTGTCTAATGGAGTTTAGAACGGTTCGTACACAAACAGACTTGGTGATTGGCTTCGTTTAACTCATGGTCCTCTACTTTAGGTCATGGCGGTAAGACATAAACTCAATCATCCTTCTTCTCAGCGACTCTCTCCAACTTATTCTGGGGGATCCTAAGGCCTTCATTGGCAATCTTAGTCTTTTTCTTAGCAGGGCTACCAGGAAGCAACCCGATCAAACTGTTTTGCATCGGACCAATCACCTCCCTGGGATGATTGATCTTTTGAAGGCTGAGCCTAGCCACTCTATAGAGAAAGCTTGTTTGAGTGTCTTGTGTCCAGAGTCTCATTCTTTTAGTCAAAATCCAGATTGTACACAGTTGGGTGCATCAACCATTTTGCTTTCTAGCTCAGCTCTTTCATCGTCACAATAGATTGTGATCGCAGTGGCTAAATTACTGCAGACCAGGTGACCCGATCCGTTTATCCATCTCTCATTTAATGGCCAAGGCACTACAGCATATTTTAACACCAGTCAGGAGGCCTTGTTGTCTCCACATCGCTGAATGGTCTCAGATTGGCTCACCTGAAACCCGTTTGTCTGTTTTTATATTCTACTTTGGCTAAGACGGCAAAATGAGACAAAAGCAAACAAAGAAATACAACACCGTAATATTCAGAGCACACTACACATCCCGTACGTCAACGTCCATTTCAGCCAGTGATGTCAAGTGTTAATCAGCATCAGGCATTTTATGGGCTCTGGGTGAGAGCAGCAGATTGGGCATCAGTAGGTGATGGAAGATGGCCAGATGAGGCCGGCATTAGTCAGGAACAAGACCTGCTGGGCCAACCTGCCACTTGCTGCTATTCATATACCAATGGCAGACTCCACTGCAGCGTAATCTTGGACACGTTAGAGATGCCATTCTTATAGCAGGTGAGAAGTGTTAGATTCCTATAGTCTGACTGCAGTAGTTGCATGTCAAATTCCTGAAATATGTTTGATTTACAGGCCGAATGGGTGAGATTGGTTTGATACAAGGCTGCAGCTGTTTGCCAGTCTGCCTCAATCAGATTGAGAAATGTGTTTTTACCCGTCGGTTTCAGTGTTGGACACCATTCCTTGTGATTAGTTTGATTTTCTATTACAGGTTTTATATTTTAGTTTTTTTTATTGTTATATAAAAAAGAGAAATGTTGAACAAGGCTGGAGGGTTCTGCACTGGTTTGCACTGCTGCCTATAGCGGCAAGAAGGTCCTTGTTTCCAAATCAAGGCTTTTTCTCCGTGCATCCAGCCATTCCTCCAAAACCAGTTCTATCTTTTAATCCTTTCATTCATCCAGATTTTCCATGCAAAGCCTGACAACAGTGGAATTATTGCCATGAATTTATCGTGTTTATTTTTATCCAGCATTTTGAGTAAAAAGACTAAAAAATGGAGCAAGAACTCTAAAAATGTCTAGAGTTTGGCATTAAATCCATGTGAACAGAAACAGTTCAGATGGTGATCTGTTCTAAACATGTAAAAGTTTAGATTCTTTTATGTGTTCTTTATTCATTTCAAATTATTTATAGATCTAAAGAAAGCTTTTGACACAATAAATCATGAAATCCTACTTAAAAAATTAGAACGCTATGGAATTAGGGGAGTAGTTTTGGACTGGATGCGGAGTTATTTAAAGAGCCGAAAACAATTTGTGAAATTGGGAGATGTGGAATCTGACTGGCTGGAGATTGTCTGTGGAGTACCACAAGGATCAGTACTGGGACCAGTTCTGTTTAATCTTTATATAAATGATATAAGTACAGTGTCTAATGTATTAAAATTTATATTATTCGCTGATGACACAAATATTCTAGCCTCTGGCGAAAATTTAGAGCATCTTCTCTCAACAGTCACCTCAGAGATCAGTAAGTTAAAGATATGGTTTAACAATAACAAATTATCACTAAATTTGGACAAGACTAAAATCATGGTTTTTGGGAACTATTACAAAAATACTGAAATCCAAGTTCAAATAGAGGACGTAACTCTAGAAAGGGTTTTTGCTAATAAGTTCCTCGGTGTAATAATAGATGACAAAATCAGTTGGAAACTTCATATTAAACATTTACAGAGTAAACTCAGTAGAAGCATATCCACCATACTGGCTAGAGTTAGACATGTACTGAATGCTGAATCACTTCATATTCAATATAACTCTCTGATTTTGCCATATCTATCATATTGCGGTGAAGTGTGGGGAGTTACTTACAAGAGCTCTTTACATCCGGTAACCATCCTACAGAAACGAGCCATTAGAATTATCCATAATGTTGGTTATTATGAGCACACAAACCCACTCTTCATAAAATCCAGAATTCTCAAATTTGACGAGCTTGTAGAATTTAAAATGGCTCAATTTATGTTCAAAGTATGTTCAAAGTTCAAAAAGTTGCTACCTGAGCACATACAGAGCATGTTTTCTGAAAGAGAAGGGGGGTATAACTTAAGGGGTCTCTCAAATTTAAAGATCCGCAGTTTGCGAACAACAAGAAAAAGCTTCTGTATTTCAATTAAAGGTGTAAAGTTATGGAACAAGTTAAATGAATATTTGAAACAAAGCAATAGTTTAATACAATTCAAAATAAAATACAAGGAGGTCATTTTCAACAGATATAGACATATGGGTGAGAGAAAGCAATAATGTGTGTATTGAAGATAACAATTTGGTGTAAGGGTTTGGAAAGACAAACCAGCATAATAAGGGAAAATGTATATGTAAATATTATTAACTGTTGACTGCCACTTTGACTTTGATTTTTTATTTTTTTTCTTTGATGGTAGGACTGTAAAGTTTTCATGTGCTTAGGGGGTAGCAGTTAATAAGTTCTCACTTTTCCTACCCCATTTCGACCATGATATGTTAACTGAGACAAAAACTGTATCTTTCTTCTTTTTTTATGCACTTCTTGTTACTGTGCACTATCTTATTTTTATACTTGTATCATGTTTGAATAAAATTTCATTTCATTTCAATCCTTTCACCAAAGAGCATCAACTTTATTCGGCTCAAGTATAAAACACTGCATTGTTTCTGTCCAACGTAATTTTGACCCAGATTGATGGAAAGGGCAGTAGGTAAGAGACAGCGGCTAAAAGTAGTTGTTCTGTTCTGCATTTGAGAGGAATACGGTCAATCATGACACCCGAGATTAATCCAAAGGCGGTTCAGATAGAAGTGAGATCTGCTATGTGGTTGCAAATCCTTTTCTCTTCTCACGCGAATAGAAAAATGATGGTGCTGAGACGACAGGAAGAGCTAAATACAAACACAGCGGCGTACCGCACGGCTCTCCACACATGTTTGCGCAAAAATAAACCTGTTTTTTTTTTTATTTTCCTTTTCGGTGCAAGCGAAGCACTCCCAGAGACATTCCCCTCAACCACTCTTGGTCACTGACACGTAAACAAATGCAAGCGCACATACCGACAGTAAACCTACACAAACACACGCGTGTCCAGATGGAGGCTGACAGCATGCTCTGGGCAAATGGCTTCAAAACGAGGAACACATGAGCCTCTCTCTGTGTGACGGCTTTCACATGCTTCCACAGCCTCACACACCTCCGGGGCGAGGGGGGAGAAACCGGAGAGACGAGTGAGGGTGATGATGGCGGGACTGAGTAGGAGCAATGCGAGAAACAAAGGAGGTGGTAAAATTAGACCTGCAACTAATTCATCTTTCATTTTTTTCTGACGATTAATCGTTTCATCGGATAAAAAAACTGGCTAATTCTGCAGATTTTTCATTTCTGCCTCATATGTACAATAATAACCATACACTAAAAGATGCAAACAAATACTTAAATTCCTTTTTTAAATGAAAAGATAAACATTTTATTGCCTAAAATAACAACATACCTTTAGAGAATGCTTGGTTATTTCTAGTAAAGGATGCAGCTAAAGAAATAGTTTTTACATCAACATGTGAAAAGCTTTCTGCTTGACGTGGGCATCAATACAGTGTAGTGCTGATTGACTAATTAATAGTTAGAAAGCAGAAGGTGCTTAAAAATATGTATTTTTTTAATGTAATTTGATCCAGGTGGAGCTAAAACTGTCACTTGAGGAGTACTTTGTAGAAACTATTTATAAACAAAGGTTTGTTTAAGTCTGAAATGCAAAATGAAAACTTTTCTTAGATGTTTTTGACTTGTCTACTCGTCCAAGAATTCTACGAATGGTCTTTTTTTGAGACTGCATACTCCAGTTGACGATTAATCGATTATTTCAATTATCGATTTATCACAATTTATCCAATTAATCATTTCAACCATAATAAGAATATCAAATTACCACCAGATTGTTAAAGAATTCTACTCAACAAAAACATTTGTTTTCATCCTCCATTTGCGAGGAAAATGTGTTGTGCGTTTGCAGCGATTTCACTGATTGCAAAGGGAAATTCCGTTTTCCAAATATCATTAACAAAATTTCAGCTTGTGTAAGTGAATCATTTCTACCGTAAGGTTGGGAAAACCAGGGAAGGAAACCCGCATTGCCCAAATGTCAGCAGCCACCAGGGAGAGAGGGACGGCTCCTCTCTCTGTTCATCAAACGGGGGCTGCCCTTTAGATTCTGGCCCTCAGCCGACGCCCAGCTGGACGCTCACTGACCCTTTTTTTTTTTTTTTTGTCTGATAATGCTGATATGTATATAAAAAAAACTCATTTCAGAGGTGACAAACCTCCACACTGAAATCTTTGAAAGGTTTTATCCCACACTCTGGTGTTCATATTGATTATTTTATCTCTAAGGCAGACGAAGTTTACACTCAGATTCACAAAACTAACCTCCAAGAATGACTTTTTACTCATTTCTCTGGTGTAAGTTAAACTCACATCATTGAAAAATGTCATATACATCCTGTCCCTTTTAGAGGATTCACTCCATGTTTATTTTATACGGCAAATTAGATTCAAAACCCTTGAAGATATGCTTTTGCTAGGCTTCCACTGGTTTTCCATTTCTATGGGATAAAAAACAAATAATGAGATGCCGGACTACTACAGTCAGCTGGCAAAAAGCGGTATTTAAAACAATAGTTTTCTTCTGATATCATAGGTAATGTTACTATAACTCTAACATTTTATATTTAAATTATTTTAGCAGCAACTGAAAGCTGTCCCGTTTCATGCCGTATCATTGTATTTTTATATTGTCAGAATCTCATCATGAACTTAACAAATCCTTTCATCAAAACCGTTTGAAAAATTCAGCAATAACCGAGATTAATAAAAGTCACCTGAAACCACTGTTATTCTGCTGAGCAGATAGAGCTGCAAGAATGAAAACAGCTGAAGCCGACATCAAGTCGGTACGCCACATGTGACATAAAAACAAAAACGGATGCCGATATAGTTTTGCGCGTGGGCTTCAAAAATAGTCTGAATGTCCTAAAAATACCCATGGAAATGACCTGGAAATGAGAAACATCTGCAGTCCAAACTGAAAGTGCTTCCAAACATGTTTCACTTAAAGGCTTCCAGGCCCAGCTCCTCTCCGTCTGCCAACACTGCACCTAAAAACATATTGCAGGAATAAAGCTCTTCAAAGCTCTTGCTGAACATCCCTGACATTATTAAAGATAACAAATAAACCCGCAGCTCTGATTTTAAGCATAACCCCAGTAGCAGATTCTGCTGCTCCAAACAGAAAATGCAACAAAACGTGCACCCTTCCAGACGTGATGTAATGTGTTACGTTTCTGATCCGAGCATCATAACGAAGGGACGGCGGCGTTATGTAACAGCAAGCTCTAACAGGCCACTCAGTCACTGCAAATTTAAGCACCCTGCTTCAGGAAATCGTGTTTAAAGCAAAGTAAAATCATGATAGTGTGTGAGTTGTCCAATCAAATAGTGTCAGACTAATTGAAGCAGGTAATTATGAGAGCTGATGATGCCTCATTATCACACAGTACCCCTGTGTGCCAGCAGATTATGCATTACAGCATGAAAACAGGCACAATAATCAATCTACACACCCAGTGAAACCATTCCTCTGTACCGATTACAATCCATAGTTTTTACAAATCTATAACAGTTTTTTTATTATTCTGTGTTCATCGTGGAATCATTGAGTTTCGACCGAGACAATTTATAAAGCTGTGAGCTCCACTGACAGGAAGCTACAACGCAGATGCTAACTTTAGCATAACCATAGTGAATTTTTGTACTAGAAGACCTTCATCATGACATTAGTCTGACTTGATATCATATTTTATCCCACAAACTGCATGAAACTGTGAGATCATGCAGTATTCATGATCCTGCTGCTGTGGTGATTATCTATTTATTTAGTCACCTCTCGAGACTTGCTTTTCTTCAAGTGGGTGTATTATTTTTGCAAGTTTAGAACGCTGGAAGCTTTTTGAAAATGACTGCTTGTTTATTAATTTATGGCCAGCTTGAATCTCTACACGGTTAAGCTGACAGTATTTCTTAATGTCCCTTTTTAGGTTCCTGACTGTAGATAATGATTGGACAGTGACTACTGTCAGATGTACCATTTCTTGTTTCCAGTTGAAACTGAACTCTGTGAAGTTGGCAATTGGGTTTGAGAAAAAAAAAATTAAGTTTGATGTGGGCAAACATTCCTTTGTGATATCACTGGGCAGTTTCTGTGAAGTAAAGACACAGGACCAGAGTCAAGAATCAAAATACTGGTTGTCTTCCAGTGGATGTAAAAGTTCTCTCCTTTTTCCTCTCCAAATATTACCTTTAAGATAAATATTTATCCATCCAAATCCTAATTCAGAGCAAGAAAGAGACACTAGATGTGCGCAAAATTTCTATTCTGCTAATGTTAGGAAAGAAAACACAATTTTGCAATTATGCTGTGTTTCCGTTAAATATGAAATGCAATTAAAATCACTTCTGAGTAAGTTTGTTACCACAGTTAATCATCATAAAACATGCCACACCAATGTCCTCCTTCTACTTCCTGTCGTCTTCTTCGTAGCTTCTGCCTGCAGTAACATCTGGTTGTCAGTCACGTGACTCTGTGGTCCGAAAAAATGTTTCCATTGCAGTTTTGCAGGAATACACGGATTTCGATACGGCTGAAAAACGACCTCAGCCTAGCGACTGGATCAAGCTTCGCAATTCACTTTGACACAAAATACTGTGGTTTTCTTTTTGATATTGTGAGAGCTCAATATTTACTTGCATGAATCTTGCCTAATTTCTCATGAATATCGAGACACACCACTCCCTCTGTGGGCAGTGCAGAATATTTACCCAGCAGCTCTTCATTATGCATCTGGAAGTAGACGCTGCTCTCTGGCACTCGCCGGCACAAGCTCCTTAAGTGACAGCTCTCGCCTTCTTGACCCCCGCTGCAAATCTCCAGCTTCTTAACGAATGCTCCAAGCTTGGTCGCAGTCCAGATGTCAAATGACTGCACCAACAATATGCAACCTTCGAAAATCTCTCACGGTCTTTTTCTTATTTTTGCATTTGAACACACCTAGGGGCACAGCAGAAGCCAAACTGGGTGAAATAAACTCCCTGCTTCCATGGAAAAACTGTGATTAAGAAATTGAGAGGCCTAATAGCTAGCTATAAATACCATTGTCCTCCTACTCTGCTGTCTTCAGAGGCTTTTCAACAGGTTCACCTCCACTGTCAAATGAAGTTGCATGATTACAGGCTGTTATTGGACTGTACTAGTGGGTGCATCTCTGCTTTGCCTCAGGAGAGGATGATGTAAAGTCTCACTGCTGAGGCACACTCAACTCGCCTGCACCTTACGTCACAGACAAGACTGTGACCCAGCAGTATGACTGGGCCAAGAGCCAAACCCTGCAGGATGACAAAAACATATATATTAACATAATTTATTTGTCGTCACCTTAACTTCTGGCCACACTGGCAATGGATATTTAGCGAAAAAAAAATTTTTTGTTGCATTTGCACATCTTTCCTACATAAAGTTTTTTTGTGAGAGAAACAAAATTATATATTTTTAAAATTGATTTGTAAAATATAGATTTTTTAAAATCTCAATTTGCAGTGCATCCATGTGGACTGGCTAGTTGAATTAAAAACAGTAGCACAGATGGTCACTTTTTATGCTAGAAGCCACATATGTTGGACTTTTTTCACCTGTTGACCATGTTGTTGCCACCTGCTGGTGTGGAATAGTACAACACATTTTTTGATTGGAACACTCGTCAAAGAATATCTATTTAAGAAACATGAAGTATAAAGTACATGGCCTCACGGCGCCATATGTTGCAAATATAATCATAATATTGGTTTATTCAACATTGATATGTCACACAGCGTATTTTGAAAGAAATGATTGTTCTTTGTTATATTTTAAAGCAAAGGATGCCCATGTCTGATAGATGTGATGTTGGCCAACATGCTACAGGTCTGAGGCTTTTATCTTCATTGTCATTTCAAGATTATTGTCAAAAATGCAGCCATGCCCAACCAATTTTTCCATGTATCTCACAAGCCAGAACGGACATATGGGAACTAAGACACACCCAAGCACACCATGTTCCATTTGCAAGTTGGAAAACCAGTTTCATTGCACACACTTGCTGACCACAGTGATACTCTTGGATGTATTCAACCACTAAAGGAAAATGTTCATCAAGTAAGGTAAAGAGAACTAGCATAAGCGCTAACAAATAGAGATTCTAATGTGTTTCTTAAGTAAGCAGCCATGTTGGATTGGTGAGAAACATCCAGCTTTCCACCTGTGAATTTTGACTTTTGAAGGCGTTCTGGTTAGAAATCTGCTTTTGGTTAGCTGAAGGTTTTATCCTCCAGTCCACAAAGTTCCAGTAGAGGTGATGACCAATCTTGTAGTTCCTGGATCCATTTGCCACATGAAGTTATGAATCCACCATAACCTACACAAATGAAGTGTAGATGCCTCCGATGGATAATGTCCACCAGCAGAAGTGATTGATCAGAAGTCAAAATCAGACCAATTCTACAGTCAGCTGGTCCAAATAGGGGTAAAAACAGAAAGAAAATAAACATTTTAAAAATATGTTGAAATTATGCATTTACAAGACTGATTATATGAAAATAACTATCAAAAAAGATAAATACACAAATATGTGACAGAAATGAGGGTATAAATTGATGGAAGAGATGTTTTGTTTTACTTAAAACTGTAATCAAGTGGAGTAGAAAATGAAGATAATTCACTTATTTGTGCAGGGTGTGAACAAAACCTTAGTAAACTGGGAATAATGGAAGGAAATTGGCTTAAATCACCACCTACAGGTCCTACTGGTTACTGCAACAATTTTTTTTCTCTGTGTGGGCTTTAATGTTTTTATGGTGATGTTTTTAGAAAGAACAAATAAAAAAAAATGCTGTTTGTCTCTGACCAGCAATCTCCAAGCATGAAATGTGACTTTTGCTCACCAAAACAAACTCCAGCCCCCAGGTCTGCATCCTCTTAAATCCGGCCCTGGCTGGGCACTCATATATTTTAAGGGTTACTTTAACCACAGCAAAGAGTTTTTTTTTTTTTTTAACTATAAAGCCACAATAGGCTTCCAAACAAATCAGTCACATCCACTCTGCGTGGCCTTGAATCCGCCAACGCACAAAGACACGCCTACACACCGCACCGTTTAACAGGAGCAACAGTTTGGGTGTGATTTTCAATTTTAATGCAATTTATGAAAAAAAAAAAAAAAAAAAAAAAAACACAGGATCATATTTGTTCGTATTTTTCATGAATATGAAACATTAACTGTGCGGATCAGGGGCTTCATTAACATGCATGTCTATGGGGAAATGATCGACACAGCCAACACTCTGCGCCAAGAGCGCCAAGAGCGCCGCTGCTCCTTTTATTTTTCCAGCGACTGCAACTGATCCTTGCTGTCGCCCAAACAAAAAAGAAAAGAAAGAAAGAAGGAAAGAAAAAAAACCCATCTTCTGTTGCAGCGTGCCGCATCAATCAGGCCGCTGACAGATCAGCCCTTAGCCCCCCGCCGATAATCATGGAAGCGGCTGCAGGAGGCGGGAGGATCCACCTGGAGGAGAACAATGCCGCCGCGCACGGAGCGCAGCGCAGCGCAGCGCAGCGCCGCCTCTGCCTTTATCAGCCGCTCATTAGGCACAAAATAAGCTCATGATGGTGCAGCAGCGCAAAAGCAAATTGGCATTAACGCAGCTCCGTAACCCCCCCAGCTCCATCATTCTAAATACATTCCTCTGCCCACCACCAACCCATCAACCCCCCCGCCCCTCCACCTCTCGCTCCTCGGTCCGCCTCAGAATCGCGCAACAAACGTGAAAAATACCTGCAAACACCGCGAGGATTATCTGCTATTTCTCCCCGCCAGCAGTGGCACTTAAATGCCCCGAAATGATAACAAACCCGGGCGCTATTGTGTCGCCATAGCAAGTAGGTTAAACCGCTCAGGGCTGGCGCAGACGCAAAAAAAAAAAAAAAAAAAAAATACAAAAAAAAAAACAAAAAAAAAAAAAAAAAGCGGAGGTGAGGGAGGAAAAGGCGCAGATGACAGCGCGTACCTTTGCTCTCCTGCCCCTCGTCCTGGGTCTCCTCGGCGGTGGACTCCATTGCCGGCTTTGTCCCATCCATTATCTCACGCGGAATGTGGCCTCCTGGTGCTCGCGCTCAAACCTTCACGGCGTTAACAGTGGAGCCAGTCCTGGTGACTTGATTCTCCCTCACACACTCCCCCTCTCTTTCTCTCCTCCCTGTTTCAGCTTAGTACTCTCTCACTCACTCTCTCTCTCTCTCTCTATCTCTCATGCACACACTCTCTCTCTTTCTCTTTATCTATGTATATTAACAATCCAGCTTCAGAATGCAAAGGCGATGACAGACAGGATTTATTTCACCCATGCAGATTACTTCCTGCAGCCAAAAGATGATTGCAGATTAGCCTCCAAATGCACCTTGATGATTATACTTTATTTCCACTTAAAAAAATAAATAATAATAATCATAATAAACAGCTTTCCATCAGCAGCTGCACGCCCGCCTGCAGCTGATTGCTCTTATTATTTCATCCTCATTCAACAAGGAAGGACAGGATGTTCAGGGTATGCAAATATGCAAACTCACGGGTAACCAGGCATGAATACTCTGGACTGCACAGAGCCACACATGCAGAAGAAGGCGCTCGCTCGCCGCCCCCTCTCCATCTGGTGAGAAACTGAGAGTACAGCAGGAAGGGATGCAATGTGCAGGGGAAGAAAAAAAAAAGAGGAGTGCAATGACTGGCGACGGCTGAGTTTGTCTAAGCTCAACTCTCTGAAAGTTGCTTTTCTCCAGCTCCCATTGTGCAAACTGCTGCCACTTAAGTTGATTTCAGCTTTGATTGGATTATTCCACGGCCAATCGGAGCTCCTGAGCCGGTGAAACGGCCCTGCTTCACTTAAGAGAAGGTTCCTTTGTTTGTCTCCGAGGTTCGCCCTCCGATTGGCCCGTGACACAATCCAATAAAAACCCAAAGCAAGGTGAGAGAATGTGGCCTTGAAGTGGTCAAAAGTGGGTGTGGCGTGTTTACAGAATGAAATAAAGGATTAAAGGGAAAGGGAGATGGTGTGTGTGTGTGTGTGTGTGTGTGTGTGTGTATGTATATGTGTGGGTCAGTTTCTATCTTCCATCACTCACCCTGTTTTCTAATACAAACATCCTCAAACAATGGCACACCATCTGTCCTGAATCCTCTTAAATGAGGGTTTAATGCAGGCTCACGTGGTTCTGTTTCAGACAAAGCTCAGCCCACCGATGAGTCCAGGAAATCCCCCCACCACCACCTTTCTCTCTCCCACACACACACACACACACACACACACACACACACACACACACACACACACCAAACTCCAGACAGTGGTGGTCACACCAGCACCCCCCCACCCCCACCAATCCCTCTCCCCAAGACACTTTCACCCAGGAAAACATCAGACGCATGAATAAGTTAACATGACATATATGACATTTAGCGGCTCCGTTTGCCCCTGGGGGCAGAAATCAACACCCACTCTGCTCCATATGTCTGTGAATCGGGGGGAGTGTCTCCTTTTGCACCGGCTTTACGACTTCAAAGCTGTAGGGAAATACAATATGCTGAATAACGACCAACTCTCAACCAACCACGAAATAAATGGGGAAAAATGCTAACCAGCACCGATAAGTACAATGTAGCGCTCCAGCTACTTACATTAGCTTTGTCCTGTTTTTAATGTGAGATTTTTCTGCTGTCCTTTTAAAATCAGGCCTTAAAGCAACCAGGTTAAGTTAAAGATGGAAACATGGAGTTAAACTTCATGCTTTTGGTAACTCAAATTCATTTTTGCAAGCCCCACATCATGGCAGCACCACCACCGTGCATGAAAGTGGTTTTTGGTTCAAAACCCCCACATTTGAGCCTAGAAACGTCATTTTTTTCTTTGCATGCAAATAGCTCACGTTCTGTCTTCTGTCACCAATAACAGAATATGTGAACTCTTAATAGGCTGTGAACTGAACTGAAAAAAGAGATGGTGGCTTTAAGGAGGATATTCAGAAAAGCATACTGAGCTGTGATGATTTAGCTATCTGTATTTCAAGCTGATTAAATATTAATCTCTAACTGTGTAAATCAAACTATTGTCGGTTTCCCATCACTGAGAGTAATGTGATGACTATAAGACAGAAGCAGAAAAATGCTTTCTAAACCAATAACCCAGTAAACATGATGCGGTTGGAGGCGTTGCACTTAAAAATCACATTTTCTCATACGCTACAATTTAAAACTACTCTGCTAAAAGTAAAGAACACGTCAAGAAATTAGATCATTATATTAATAAAATCTGTAGAGACAAAGATGGAAACAACATAGGGAGTTGAAAAAGCTTCGCTTCTAGTCCCCTTTTATTACAGAACCCCACTAATCCCTCACTGGGTCACACAGATTAAGGACTTGTCCAGAAGATGAGATACAGAGCTCACTGGCACTCTTTTCCACCACATTGTGTCACACACACAAACGCACACACACACACACACACACACACACACACACACACACACACACACACACACACACACACACACACACTGATCAGTCCTTGGACTTTAGCCCAACACTCCAACTATGCTGTACTGGCAGAATGCTGGTTGCTTATTCGTTTTCCTACCGTTTCTGTGGTTCCTTAGATAATATTTCTGTTGCATCGGTTTATAGATGAACTCACTGTGGTTAGCAGAATGCCCAGCTGCCGCGTTATTGACGGTAACATTGCTACGGCACAGAAAGTTGAAATTCATAGCTCTCTCTACCTTTAAATCCACTCAGAAGATGTATTGATAATTTACAATGAAGGTTCCAAAAAAGTTTTAAAATAACTTTTTATTGCAGCAGAATAATCCTACACTGTAAAAAAACATCAAATGCAACAATTTCCAATAAAAAATTGGATTTTTTCAAATTGGTACACCATAATTTTCTGTTTTCATGGATTGCAATATGCTAGAATTCAAAATGGGAAGGACAGGAAAACATGTGTTTTGATCTTCTTAAGTCAGAAAATTGCTACTGATTGCTAAAGTTGCCAATTTCTACAATTGTTTTCAAGAGAGTAGCATTTTGAGGACATTATGACGATCATTATGCCAGAGGAAATAAAGATTTAATTGCATTAAATAAGAAATGTAATTAAAATCACACATGAATAAATTTGTTCACGTGATAAGTCATTAAAAAACATGCTGTGCCTCCATCTTCCTACCACTTCCTGTCTTCTTCATGGTTCGCGCTGAAAAACCAACTCATCTTTACCGAAAAACCTGAGTTTTCTTAAAATTGTTGTGTCACCATTAAGATGATTTATTTCCATAATTCTAATTTCTGCAACACAACTAATGATTAGGCTTTTTGCCAAAAAAATAATTACTGAATGTAAGGAAAATATTTCCAGCTCACAATTGAGGACAGTGAAGGACCTGCATTGCTATAGGCTAGTTTCTTTTTAAAAACATCCTGCGACATTGTAATAGTGTTGCAAACAGGTAGTTTTATTAAATACTAGATAAAAATCTGATCTCTTATTATTATCCAGATGATTCACTAAAACCCCAAAACATCACCGAAATCGACCTTTTGTGCCCCCTGGGTTCAGTACATATCTGCCCTAAATTGAAAAGCAATCCATCCTCACTCAGATAATCTTGACCAAAGATGCTAGCAGAATGAGCCACATCCCTCGTGCCGAGCCACCAGCTGGGTTGCACTGAATCGCGCGTCACCAACTTAGTACGTTTTTGGACTTCAGACGGAATTTCATCACACATCGCGATCCAGAAACGTTCTTATCTGCGACTCTGAAAAGTCCATTCAGTATTTCGGAGAAAAGTCATTTCTGACTGAGAAACAACTTCAGGCTCTTCGTGTTGCTGAGCAAAAACATCTGAGAAAAATGATTTCAAGGACAGACTGCTGTGCAGGTTTACATCTGATGATTCAAAAGTGGAAAAAAACGTGTTTTATATCTCAATTTCCAGCTTTAATATTGCGATTTATTGCTCCCTTAATATCATAATAAATGTCAAGCAATGTGAAATACAGCTAAAAATGTGAAATCACATTTCAGCAAAAGCTTGTTTAAGACTGAATGAATTATTATTTCCAGATTTCCACCTAAACTCTCTAATCCAATCTCCCAATCTGTAACGGATTACATACATCACTTCCTGCTTCTGTTGCGTCTCCCCCCTCGCGTTTGACCTTTATACCGTCTTCCTGACACTACGCTCAAGTCCATTATGTGTCTTACTTGTCGGGCTATTCAGCTATGAGGTCAGAGATGGAAGCTTTTGGCTCCAGAGTCAGATTAGGCTGCGGTGAGGTCAAACTTTGAAGAGAGAGGCTGCTGGCCTCTTCGTGACCTGCAGTGTTTGTTCAGCCATCCTCTGGGAGAAAAACGTGTCTGCAGCTGCCTTCTGGGTTGATCTTAATTAGATGAGACTAAAGAAGTGGCAATGTTTTTTTTTCTTTTTTTATTGCGCTTCAACTTCAATCATTCCGTTGGTGTAAGACTGCAAAATACTGTAAAAATAAAGCTGTAACATGATGTTTTCCTGTAATTTTAGCAATAAATTTGAAGATGTAAACAACATAAAGGAAGTTTCTGGTAGCTGAAGTGTTAATTTTGATGGAGATTGTTGTTATTAATGTCTCCCACTATCATTGCTGAAATAAGACTATTTAGGGAAAGCAGGCACCCAAACCAATTCTACATACAAATATTACATTGTCTTTATTAAATTATGAATTGCATGTTATCAAGAATCAGCTGAGTTCAATTTTACAATCTGCATCACACCCAGTGAAGTACTTTTTAATTTTTGTTTAATGATCAAAGTGTTTTAAGTTCAATTAATAGTTGGCAGTAGTTTTATGTTGTTTTGTTTTCTCTTGTGGTGAAGTATCCTAAACAAATGTATCAATTGATATTCAAATTTAAAATGTTGTTGTTTCCACATAATTCAATAATAATAAAAAAGGACCAAAAGGCATAAATATTGGAATATATCTTTTGGAGGAACTGAATATTTAATAGTGTGTCCTTATTACTATTGTTTTTCAACCAACAAAGCTGAATGGTTTAACTTAATATTTCTTATTAAATTTTACGGGCACTCCGCGAAAGTGCCCATGAACATGCAAAACAAACAAACAAACAAACAAAACAAACAAAAACAAACAAACGCAAACATCTCCTCTGTCTTTAATTTAATTTTTGACTTCCTGCTTCCCTTAAGAGACTGAACTTTGCTCGTCCTGCACTCACTTTTATTTATCATTTATTTGCCGATTGATAAAAGCACATCTGGATATCCAGATTAATCTGCGGCCATGACGATGATGATGATGATGACCCACTTTCATCCCCCTCCCCATCCCCGCCCTCAGCTATCGGTCGCCAAGGAGACGCTTCCCTCTCATCCCATCAGACGCTGACAAAGGTTAATCCATCTCAAAACACACACACACAAAACACACACACACACACACACACACACACACACACACACACACACACACACACACACACACACACACACACACACACACATTGACAACATATAATGTAAAGATTCCCGGATTATACAAACACTTAAAGATTCAGGTCAGGCTTGTTATGATGTGGGCTTTTTTTTATTTATTTTTTTTACAGACACTCTTTCTCCACTGTTTAATCGAAACTAGAAGTTTAAATGCAAAAATCACGCAAACCACGAAGTCTCCTGCTCTGCCACACCTGTGTTCAGGATTTGCACGCGGAGTTTCTATTTCATTTCCGCATCTTCGCCGAACGCCCACCGCTCTCTCTCTCTCTCTCTCTCTCTCTTCTCTCTCCTGGCAGCAGAATCAACTCATAGGTACAATTATTTTCTGACTGCAGCAGCAGCACGCACACCTTCACACACACACACACACACACACACACACACACACACAAACATAAAAACGCGCGCGCGCTCATTCCTACACCCCCCCTCCTCCTCCTCCTCCTCCCAACAATCTCTATCCAACAAGCCGCTAATCCCGCTGGCCCAGTTTCGGCCCGCGGTCTGCTCGTTTGCACGAACCCCTGCCGCCGCCATCCAAAAACACACATATATTTTTTTTAAATTGTTTTATTGTATTTTTTTTTTTTTTTTTTTGCTTCAGACTTGTCTGCTTACGTCACGCGACCCCATGCAGGAGTCACGTGACACCGGGAGCTGCTGCACCTGTGACCTACTGTACAGAGATGCAGCAGCGTGGGATGAGAGCGTGAGTCACTGTGGAGGAACTGCATCTTCATCTCCACCACCGTGATCATCATCATCATCATCATCATCATCATCATCATCATCATCATCATCATCATCACCACCACCCCCCCCCCACCCCCCTCTCTCTCACTTCTGCCTGTGGGTCATACTATATTTATGTGATGTCTATTTTTTGCGCGCGTGGGCTTGTGAGAGAAGATGCATGACTGTTCGCGTGTGCCCAGATTTGAAATGACGCCCACCCTCCGAGCGCTTTTGCATCTCCGCGTTGCCTCGGCAACAAGTCCGTTTGGGAAAAAAAAAAAAGAGAAAAAAAAAGGTTGGGAGGGGGTGATGGATTGAATGTGGGGTGGGGGGGGAGGTCTGACGCATCTGATGGTCTGAGTTTGATATTTTTCGTCAAGAAAAAAAAAAATACAAGAAACAAGAATCAGATGTACCATCATATATAGTACCGTCTGTTTTCCATAAACGTTTTATGACATTTAACAAAAAAGTTATTTTGTTTTATCCCCACACTTTCAAAATTATACCTTCAGGCTTATACTTCCAGTAGTATCCAGATAGATGACCCTTATCAAGTTGCACCTCAATTCCACGTTGTTTTTGTCCTAATTCTGGCTGGATATCTAATGGCTCTTCTTGGCGGTAATGGCTGAGTTTACCTAAATGAGATGCTTTCCTGACACTTGATAAATTTAAAATTGGTTTGAGGTCAAAGTAACTCCATCTGATCATGCGTTAGCCTGGTTTTCCATTTCAAAACCAGTTGTTGTGTGTGTGGTTTTTCATTTTCCTGTTTTAATATCTGGTTTTGTCCAAGTTTTAGTCGTATATGTGGACAAAATGAGCAGTCTGAATATTTAGTTGATTTTGTGCACTTATGTGGTGGTTAAAACAGCTTCACAGCATAATGCTACCACCACCATGCTTAACAGTTGGGTCGGAGTCCTTATGCTATTCGCATTTGATCAGTTATATTTCCATCTAACGTGTCTCCAAATGCTTCACTGAAAATGTGCCCATTTTTGTATTTTTCCAAAGAGCTTACTGACAATATAAATCATAATGATAAAGAAGACTGTGGATGCTAGGTTCTGTGGTTTCCATATGAATGCATATTAAGGTGTATTTGGTGTTTAAACTTTTAAAATAGGCAGTTATAAGAGTTTGTAGTATTCATGGGGCTGCTTAATATTTACAACATCTGAATCCAGGTAGTAGTTTCAAACGTCGGCACCCACTTATTGTTTAAAATGAACTACAATTGCAGAATAGTACGGCATTCTTTCACCATGTTACCCTTAAAAACATAATACATACCTGAAGATATGGGATTAGAAGCTCCAGACAATAAAAGGGTTAACAGGCATTAAGTGCTTTTTCCAGAAAGCAAAAAAATACCTAAGCTTCAGGTTTCGCTCTTAAAGGTTCTGTAAAAGTGATTAAATCCAGTCATAAAACAGGGAGATTATGCACAGATGCTGCAAAAGTTGGTGCAGGAGAGGAAATCTTAACTTTGGCACGAGAAGAGAGAATAAGGCCTGCAGATGTGGAAGCATAAAAGCGAGAGAAAAGAATAAAAACCACGATTGATGCCCAAAATAGTACATAGATGTCAGAAACCCCAATAAAGCTGTCAGCTGAAAAACCAGCAGAGGAGTCACAGTTTCATGACTCTCTCAGTACCTTTTAACATACTTTTTTTTATCCTCTAATCAACCCGTCAGTAGGTATAACTACTCAGTTTATCTGGCTCTGTCCTCAGGTGGGGTTTAGGGCAGCAGGACGTCAGAAAAACATATTATTATGGATATATTATGATTAAATTGGCTACAGTGAGCCCACTTTTTCCAGTTTTTTTTCTCCATCAAAATTTCCTCACTACTCCTTATGAATTGTAGCATCTAGTCCACTAGAACTACACTGTATATACTCAATAAATCCTTTCAAACGGCTATTTTCCATCACAAAATAAGAGCGAAAGTGGTGCCAGTTAGCAAAAACAAAAAAAAGAAACACATTAAATCAAACTATAGATTTTGCTCAATCGATTTTCTAAAATTAATTGATTATTTTTGGAAATACTTAAAATGTTGAGTTATTTTGTGTCTTAACTTGAGGGCTTGATGACTTTATAGAGAAATACGAGTCACCCAATGACCATCAACGTCTTTAGCATTAGTAGATGAAAAATTGACATAATTCATCCTTCTTTTCTGTAGTTTAGAGGTACATTTATGATTGGTCAGAAAGTAATTAAAACAGTCGTTTTTAAAAAGTTAATTAATAGCACTTAATGTAGCATCTGAAAAATAACCTCTGGTGTTCCACAAGGTTTTGTTTTGTTGTCTTAGTTACTTATGGTTTATGCAAATATTCAGTTTAACAAGTTAAAGTATTGCTTTTAATAATGATACAAGTTGATTTTATTCAGAGCAGGACGTAAAAAAAAATACTATTAACTAGAGAAAATGAAAAAAAAAAAGAAATTGAAGTTGGCATCAGCTGCAAACCCAAATCACTAACAATAAAAAACACAGTCTTTCCTAAGACTCTACTGCTGCCACACAAGTGCTTGTGTCCTTTCTTTTTTTATCAGATCAGATCAGCAGATTGTTCCACTTTCTCCGTTTCTCCAGCTGAATGATCAAATTTTCCTTCAGCTTGTAGCGAGTCATTAAAAGAGAAGCTCTTTTTGAAGTCTGTCTGCTGACAGCCGCTACATCCAGTCTCTCCCGCTGCAAATCCACTGGCGAGGATGCAAGAGGAGACGGCTTTCCCTCCCCACCGCCACGCATAAAGCAGAGAAGCGGCGGAAAGAGAGAGCACAAAGAGCGAATTCACGGAGGAGGACACGCGGAGGGGGTGTCGGAAAGAATAACGATGAAGGCAACAAGCAGGGGGATGATGAGAGGAACAGACGAAAGACGAGATGATTATGAGAAGTGAGCCGCGGTTTGGGAGTTGCAACGGGCCAAACGAGGAAGAAGTTCAGGGCAGCTTCCTGCAGGAAAACGGCCCCTAAAGTTCTCCGTGGTAGTAAATCATGTCGCCGAGCTACATCCTGTCTGTTCTCGAATTCGCACCAGCCTGGAGGCCGTAAATAAGCCTGCTGCCTTATTGGAAACAGATGCTGTGGCCGTTACAGGGGTCAGGAATGGGACCGACATGGATGCTTTTGGTGTAATTTTTGGAGGGAAAACAAACATGATGTTTCCTGAAACAATTACAGAAAAACAATAATGCTTTTTAATGCACCGTATGTGTGTTGTATCATCTGAATCAGGGGTTCAAAGTGCGGCCTATGGGCTCATAGTGGAGCTCAGGGTGGTTTTGTGCGCTTGTTAAAATAGAAAATACTCAAGTTCAATGAAGTGTTTGTATTTTATTCAGCATGATTTTTACTTCGGTTTTATTTTCAAAACATCAAGCGACTTCAAATGTGGTTGTTCACTAAATTTGGCTAGCATTAGCTGCTGGCGCCACACGTTGAAACTCGTTACCATCATTTTCACAACTCTCCATTTAATGTTGTTTAGATTTTTCTAATTTAAAATCAAATATTGATTACTAAGCTTCAACAATTAAAAAAAATAGAGTTAGCAACTGAATAACTGATCCAACATGGCGGTGATAGTGTGAAGTTTACCAGATTTTTTTTCCTTCACTCCAATACCATTGAACTCTTTCTGTCACATTTAAGAGAACATGTTTTGACGATAACACCAACAATTTGGTGTCAGAGCAAAACAAAACAATTTAACACCGAGTACAACAGGCTTGGATTTACAGTGACCTGAATGAGTTTCAGCCCAGACTGCAAATATTCCTCTGTTTATTTCGCTAGACTTTGTGTTTTATGGTCAACATTTAGTCACATGTACCAAAGAGTAATTCATAAATGCCAAAGAATAACCTTCATAAATATGACGCGGTGCTTGTACTCAAATAACACGGGTTAGAAATCCAGCGAAAATGAAGTTACGTTCATTTTAACTTCGATGGATGTTTAAAAGCTACATTTTTGTAGAAATATTGAAAAAGGCTTGCATACAATTTTTCTGCCCCCAGTTTTCTAATAAAAAACAAACATTATTAAGTACATAGTTCAGTTTAGTCAAGATGGCGTCCAGAGCTGTTGGTTTTGGAAAGTGCACACATGCTTTTTACCCGTCAGTCATCTTGCTTGTTACGAGCTCATGCAGTCTGTTTAATCCACAAAGAGTGAGCTGATCACTCCCTCCTAATCCAATCAGCATCAGCCCTCACGTGAATACCTGACATGGGGATGATGATGGAATGAATCTGAACTGTTAGGTAATCTCAAATTTCGCCTCGTAATCCAAGAAATTCACCAAAATGAGTGGCATTTTTGTAAATATTCCCACATCACTTGTGAGATTTTATTCTTGCAGTCAGCTTCACTTCCAGCAAGGGAATCTATTTCCATTTTTCCTACACAAAAGCTTTAAACTGTGTGAGAATATTGGTTTATTTTTGCTTAATATGGATCTGCAAATGACTGAAAATTGTTTTAAAATGTAATTTGGATTATAATTAGTATTCTGGAAACTATTTGCTCTGTATTATTGCTAATAAATTATTTTTTATACACTGATATTCCTTGTGACTTCACCTTTAATTCTGATTTTACATCAGCTATGGAATGTTCTGCTTCTTTAAGGAATTATCTTCTAACTTAGTCAGTAAAATAACATTTCCATCCTCCTCCTCTGCATTGTGCACACCAGTTATTATATTGTTAGACTTCTAAGCAGCTGCTTGTGGAGCCTATCGCTACTATAATGGGAAATTTCCTTTTTTCTAACACAAAAGAATCCATAGGGTGGTGTGTTTTTGCTCTTTTTTGCTTTATATTGTACAAAAGTGAAGTAATATTCCATATAATATTTGATTTAGAGGGGATGCCCCTATTTCTGCATGCTAATGGAGGCTGGAATGTATATTCCCAAGCTTAAGAAGTGACACAAACACACAGACACTGGAAGCTACACGCAGTTTCTCTGCGGAACACACAAAATAATCTCATCCGCAGTCATCGCTTTGACCCCATTCCGAGATAATGCACACAGATAGTGTCAATGTTGAAAACCGATAAATGCATTTAAAAAGTCAACAATTTTATGTCTTTTTTTTTTTTTGCACAAACACCACGAGAGTAAGGTGTGAAAACGGATCAGATTGGACGCGCGCCTTGCACGTTTGGCGCACAACCGGTGAAAACTCCCAACATGCTGACCTGCATAAATGTGAAGCTGAGTTCACTTACCCATGTCTGCCGCTCCCGTGGAAACTTTCCCTGAGACAGAAAGTGCCTGATGCTGACCCACAGGTTGTCGCGGCGCACGCAAACAACTGGACGTCCCGTTTAGGGGATCAGGGGGGAGGAGGAGGTGTGACGTCACCGCCAGAGGCTAGAAATAGACCCAAACATGGAGACAAGAGTCCTGCTCCGGTTTTACACGTCTCGTCTAATACAGTAAACCATTACATGCGAAAAAAATATACAATTTTATTTATTTATTTAAGGGTTTGCAGTTTGCGCATGCGCACTAATGCGCACCTCAAACAAAACGTTGGACTGAATTTTAATTCAGTGGATATGTTCATTTTTAACAGCGAACCATATTTCATTGAGTTAATGAAATATGTCCTGTTTGATGTTTGCTGTGAATGGCGTCTGCTCGCAAATGAACGATGTTATTTGCTCAACCTTTTTTCAGTGAAAAAGTACGACGCCGTTATTGTAGATTGGCTAGAAAAAAAAAGCATTTCAAACATTTCAGCCGAAAAAATCTCGGAACTTTTTAGATTAATCTAAAAAATGTTCGAAAAATAAGAGATTTGAGATTAGAAAACAGAAAAAATGTAAATATTTCTGAGTTTCACATATTTTTTTTTATTATTATTGCTGAGTTTCAATGTTCACCTTTTGAATTCATGAAAAAACTGTGGAAGCAACTATGAATGAAAACTCATCATGTTAATGAAGAAATGGAAAATGGATTCTAGAAATAAAAATATTTACTTGGTACTGTTTCTCTCTTTTTTTCTTTTTTTTATATGAATCCAGATCAGAAAAAAATATTAACACTAAATACCATGCAGCTCAAGACCCCATTAATCTAAAAATGAAAGATAAGGGTGAAATTGTTTCAATATTTAGACATAAAACACTTTATTATTCACTAAATTTCTGTCAAAATACAAAAGCAAGACAAAATACATGCGAGAAGTCACATGACTACAAAGAGGCAGAGCTGATAACTGGAGCTCCTGTGTGAAGGTCACAGCTTCAGCGGGATGACCGGCCAGTACTTGGGCTGCTTCAGGTCGCAGTTCCTGTCGAACGCCAGCTGCATGGCCGCCTCCATGGCCATGATCTTGGCCGCGTCTTGGCCGTACAGCTTCTTCATCTCGGCGGCCCGCCTCTCGCCCGGCCGCTCGGCGGGCGGCGCGGCGCTGCTGCGGCGGCCGGCGGCGCGCAGGTCCTGGTCGGCCGGGACGTAGCTGTCCTGCTGCTCCGCCTCCAGCTCCTGCTGCCTCCCTGTAACGTATCGCCATTACGTCAGCCTTCATCTAAAGGAGTCGGAAGTCGACCCGTAACCTGGACGTACTCAGCTCCTCTCTGTGTCTCTCCGTGTGGGCGAAGTACTGCCGCAGCTCCTCGCTGATCTCCATGTTGCTGACGTCGCACTCGATGTCGCTGTCCGAGCTGCTTTCGTCTTCCGCGCGGTCGTCGTCGTCGCTGCTGCTGCTGCGGTCGCTCCCGCTGGTCTGCCAGTCGGCGTAGCGCTGCTGCCGTGCCGGGCCATAGGCAGCCTCCCAGGCCTTCCTGTAGGCTCCCCGGTGCCTCCGGCGCCAGGCCATGGCCTGCCGGTAGTGCTGCCAGTAGCGGCTGTAGACAGGACTGGAGAACCAGGACATCACAGCGCTGACGTCCTCCTACAGAGAAACAAGACTTCTTATTTCTCCACTTACAACTCAATTAGGACGAATTAGTCAGGAGCCGCCTGGCTGCAGCTTTTTGTAGACTGCAACTGGTTTTAAGAGAAACTTATGTAGACATGAGTGAAGTGTCTTACAATAATCCAGACAAGACGAAACAGAAGTATAGTATTTCAAATAAAATGTGCAGTTTTGAAACTTAGTAAGGAGGAAAAAATATATAGAACTGGATATAATCTGCATAACAATGATGGGAGATGTTCTTAAAAGATCGCAGGATGAGACCAAGTAAGAGCAGATGGATCAAAAACACTAGTCCCAAAACAGATCCCTGTGGAACACCAGACTGGATGGGATTAGGATCTGTGAGTTGATGCAGTGTGAGGGCAACCACAGCACAGCAGAGGCTGGTATTCTGTCCTGTTTAATCCTTGACTGACTCATAGATCAGGTCTGAGTGCCGTCATTGAAAAATAATGAACTTTCAAACAAAACTTTATAAACATCTGATTTTGAAAACTATACAAGAAAATCAGACTTTCTGCTAACAAACGTGACTAAAGATGTGTGTGTACTGAAGCACTTGTATTGCAAATTTACTGAAAAATCTCCACACTGGCAGGAATAAACAGAGAAACTGTTGTCTCGTTTTTTCTGGGTATAAAAACCCATTTCAGGCCGTTTGGTCCTTTAACAACCTAATTTCTCTTATCTGCTCAGAATTACTGTGTGGAAATGTGGATAGTTTATTATAAGTGTTATGGTTTATGCTCATACTTGATATCTCCTCCATGAACTATATTGTATCTTATTTCTTCTTCTTCTGTTGTCCTAAATGTTCCTTTTTATTTCTGTGACGCTTTTCAGTTTTTGATTCGTGTGATTCAGCAAAGACTTGAGTATTTATTTAGTTTATTTATTTAGTCTGTGTTGTTTATGTTGTCATTTTCTAAATGATCCGTTTTGCAGGAATAAAGCTGCAGAAACCAGAAGAGACTAAACAGAAAACCGTAAAGTACAACCAGGTGTCAGTAATTGACGCTAATTTCGCTCTCCTACCATGACCGACTGGACGCAGCTCTGACTCCTGTCCCTCCGCAGGTTGTCTCCTTCTGTGTGGACAGAGATAAAATACTGTAAGTAAACGTAACACTTTCTTGTAAAGCTACTTTCTGTTCGACGTCCTGTCGGCACAGCGCCGCTCTTCATATCATAAACATATTCAATAAACAGTATTTTTATCTAAAGTTAACTCAGAACATCAAATGTTTACCTCTTACTGTTAGCGGCTCATGGTGCCGCCACATTGAAAATTTCCCAGCAGCCTTTGAGCGAAAGGAAAGCAACTCCCGGTTACCTGGCGACCCCTAGCGGACATAATAAATGGTGCAACGTTTAGGTCTTTATATTGTGTTTGTTATAAAATAGAAACTGGTTTAATGTTGGGTAACATTAACTGCCTTTTATGCTATTAAATCAATAATGTAGATTAACAAAACTCTCTTATTCATGTGCTTCACCAGAGATTTTATTTGAAAGCTCCTAAAATAAAAAAATATGATTTCAAGATAGTAGTTTAAAAATTGAAATTAAGTTAAAGAAAAGTGGCCTCCTTATAGATTCTATTCTCTTCCTTAACAATAAGATGTTTCAGATCATTAATCATATTTTAATCACAGTGAAAATCTAAATGATTATTTAACTTATCGAGAGAAAAATATCTAGTGAAAAAGTAGCTGCCCTTTAAATATAATAACTTTAGCAATGTTGTTTTCAAGTGTTAAACTCCTTGCAACAACATCTCAGCTTTCACATAGGATAAAGTTACTTTGGATTACTTATTTCCCTATGAAATAAAATCATCTGATATTTGTGCAATCTCTGTGTGTGTTGTGGATGCTAAATTTGTCATTGCTGCTTAATTCAAGCAGTTTAAGGTAAATATAGGGGAAAACAAAGTTACATTTTCCTCTTTTAAACATTTGGATTTGATATTTGACGGGCGTCTTCATATTTAGCTAACAGGATACAAACAGAGCAGCTTCGCTCAGCGTTGGAGTGCTGTAAGACTCGTTCTACTGTATATGTGGGTCATACTTTGGCTTCAGGCTTCAAAGCTTTCAGAGGAAGTGAAGAGAGGCTTGCGTCTTCTCTGAACATGTTTTCTCCCTTCACGTAGGAATGTGTGTTTGTGTTGACGGTATAAAAAGGCAGACCTTAATAAATGGAAAAGCAGGCTATTGTTTTGATTTTTCTGTTACTGCTTGTAGCTTGAGTAACAAAATAATTAATAATAATGCATCTTTTTCTGCTTTTCTGCTTGTAGTAGTGGCTGTTTTGGGGCGGTGACTCATATGATATTCAAATTTTAGCGCTAAACAAGTTTTCTGTTGCTTTAATCTTCCCAATAACCCACATTTTTGTGGATGAAACCTCATCCTGGACTTTATTTCAATTTTATCCTGATAAGATTCATAAAGTAGTGCCAGCCACATGCTACTGTTCTTATCTAGCTTTACTAGTACAGAGTAGCACAGGTCAAAAGCCGCAGTGCCCATACCAAAGATGAAAACAGCAGATATTTTAAAGTATTTGCTTTTCAATAATACCCATCGCTTTGCTTACCACTGGTTTCTTTTCATTCCTCCTTTTGAATCAGTTTCATAATTCTGCTATGTTAGTGCATGTAGCTTGACACAGCTGTTAAAGGTTGTATATTGTTGTGTGCCATCCATGTTTTTCCTATAAGTGAAGCGTGGGAACCCCAAACCTATTCTGTTCACACCTCTGCATTGTAGTGTGAAACCACAACCTTCCTAGCTCACCACCTTGACCGCTCTGAACATCTTCACCAGTCAGAGCTACGATGCCAACAGTCTCTCTGCTGCTCTGAGCCTTCAGGGTCCCACATCCCATAAATCTATGGCTGTTTCCGTTTTCACGAATCACTCCGCGTCTAAATCTTGCTTCCAGTCCAGCTGAGGAACATACAAAAAAGTGAAATATTTCTTCTTCCCTCCCTCCCCTTTTTTTCTTTTACATAAAACATGAAACATAAATGGTAAAATCGCCAAACTTCACAAATGGTTTCTGAATGTAGTTATAGGGTCACACTTTGTAGTCAATCATTTTCACGTTACATGAACAGACGTGACTGTGGGCAGGATGTATAGGGAGGTGTTAAACTGGCAGCTGACTCGTGCAACACATCACCCACTAGTAGTTGGAGAAACAACATGCCAACTTCACGTAAAGCTCAAGTGAAGTGATGAATGCTCAGAAAACGGCGGTCAGTTCACTAACTGAAAGATAAATTACAGAACAAGCTTTGATGTAATAAGCTATGAGTTAATCCATGCTGGTTTTAGTTCCAGTTTTGATAATGTTGATGTAACGTTTCCCTTTCCTTGTTGGGAGCAGTATGTTTATTTTAAGCCTCAGCTTCTGTAAAAGAGAAAATTTCTGGTCAGCTTTGACTATAACTTGACCTCTGAAAACATAACTGAAGGCGTTCATCAGGGATAACTCATGGGCTCCTCTTTAATTCCCTTTTTATCATCCATTTTATTCAGAAACTATGACCTAAGATAATATAAAAAAAACTGTTTTCAGATGATTACTTCATTTACAAAAGAATTAAAGCTGTCAAAATACAGCAGATGCTGTGTGAAAAAGTAATCACTCCCTTCCTGCACCATTTATTACCTGTGATTATTTGCATATTTACAGGCCACAACTGATGAATCAAGAAATTGCTTAAAAATAACTTGAGAGTAGGAAGTTGGCTAAAATAGATGAAAACATGACGTGATTTAAAGACATTTAAGAACAAGTGAGAAATATAAGTCAGGAAAGTGTTATGAATTTATTTATAGTGCTTTGAGACTTCAGAGAAGTAGAGGAAATGCGATTATTCTCAGAAATTATGACTTTCTCCCGCTTCCTTACTTTTTCATTCTAAAACCCCCCATTGTGTCTAAATGACCCATTACACAAAGAAGAGCAGCAGCTCTGTTTATAGTTGCTGAGAGTAACTTAGAAATTAGCAGTTTTGTTTTACTTCCTATTCAGCGGCTTTCAAAATGAGCTGGTATGAATTCACTTGTGCCGTGTCGACTTTCGCCCTCCTGCATGCATACGCTCTGAAGAGTCGACTGACCGCAGAAGTATTGCTCAGTTCTTTTGACCATCATGGATCTGGACAAACTGTGGCTTGTCGTGCTGCTGCCTCTTTGTTTTTGTTTGGAGCCTGAAGGTACAGGAGAGGAGCTTTTACATGTAACCTCTACACACAAGTCTGTCTTTTCTTCATATTTCACCTGTTTTTCTACTTATTTTAACTACTCATTATTTTACATTGCAGTGGTCAAGTTGTTGTGCTGCATTTACTCGATTAAAATTTAATGTGAAATTTAGTCTTCTCATTAATGGAGGCAATAATTACTTATTTTAAGACGCTGTACAAACATGATATGCAAAAAATGTATTTCTACCCTCCACTTGATGACGTTAATAGTGATCCACTTGTATCTTTGTATCTCTAGCAGATGTCGGCAGCTTTTCTCTGCTCAGAGTGATCAGCTGCATGGTGGTGGTCAGTGCTGCGGCTGGATTTACTGTCGTAGCTGCAGTGACACTTGGACTCACCCTGAGAAAAACATGCTGCAGGTGATTGTCAGCAAAACCTTTATCGGGTTTAAATCTACAAAACCATAAGATATAAAATAAATGGTGGACCGCAAATCGTTTTTGACACATCTGGAGTGGAAATCAAAATGCAGAATTGATAATTTGGTACCTAGTCAATGGGCATAGAAGATAAAGTGAGACATTTTTAAATGTTATTTAAGGGAACATTCAATTTTGTGTGTGGACAAAAATCTTTGTGACCTTGACGCTGATTTTATAGGTTTAACTCTGATTCTTTCTTTTTGTTTCCAGATGCTGGAGACAGTCTGAAAGTCTTGAATTAGATGTAAGTGAAGCTACTTCTTCAAACTCTACATTTACTCCGAGACGCTTCACCGTTTGTGAAGATGTGCTGAATATTTCCTTCTCTTTTTTTGTATGTGTGTAGAGCGACAGCAGAAACTTGCGTTTCAGTTCAAATCACTTAAATTTCTGAACAAATATAACAATTTTTTAAAGCTTAACACAATGGTGTGTTAATATTCACACCTTTTGGGCTTTTTCACATTTTGTCTTGCGAGAACCAAAACGTTTCATGTATTTTACTGGATATGCATGTCGTAGACCAACACAAAGTGGCGCCTTATTGTATTGAGGAAGAAGAATACAGCACAGCTCTATCACTGTTTAACATCGCAACTAACAGTTATGCGACATTTTTCGATGGTCTGTTGGATTAAAATGCACTTGTTTGGTGTGAAAGTGTGAACAATTAAAAATAGATGTTGATACTTTTGCAAAGTGTTGCTTGCTCGTCTGCTACTGAAACAATCAACCTAAAATGTCTCAAACTATTTAAATTTGTGACGTTTTAACACCATGGATGAGGCGCAAGACATGAGACTAAAAACCACAAACCTTCTTGAACAGCTCAAAATATGCTGAAGCTGAACTTAAAAAACTTGTCCTGATTGGAAAAACTGTGAATCTGCTGTAAGTGGTTGTTATTTGAGGCCAAACGAAGTTTCAGGAGGTCAGTGGTGGCAGACAGGATGAGGGCATAGAGCGACCTAAATAAACCCGGGTTTCAGTTTGACTCCGGCTTCCTGATCACACTTACAGTGTGTCGAGTGTCTCTCTGCCCAACGTTAAGATGCAGGTCGCCGCTTTATGTTTTCAAAAGTTGACCCTTTTGTTGGATTTTCAAAAATAATTTTTGGACGTTGCTTAGCTGAACCTTTTGTTGTCTTAACAGGGTAAAAATGAAGGGGTGTACGCCAGCCTTCAACAGCCCGAGGAAGATTTCTACCAGAATACATCTCTGATGAACCATCCGTATGTCGGCGCGCTGGGGAGGGAAAGTAAAAAGGACTGTTTAGAAACTGAACAACAAACAGAAGACATCTATGAAAACCTGTAAAACAAAACAAATATCCTGATCTGGGAACATCAACCTGAGGATTTTACCTTTACAAACATTTAGAGATTACATTATTTAGTTTTTATCATCTTAACTCTATAAAGTTTCGATTTCTGCAGTGGTTTGTGATATGAGGCATATGGGGGGTTTCCCAGGGCAGCAGTAGACAGAGGGTGCACAAGCATCACATTAACCAACTTTTCTGTTGCGTTTATTTGTGCTGCAAATGGTTTAGTATTTTTAGCTGCTTTCAGCAGGACCGCATTTTAATGTCCCAGAATTTAGATCATTTTCTCTGTTTTAGGTTGTTTGGTACCAGGAGCTCCATACATGAAGCACAACTGACTAAAACACACCATAAATAACTTAACTTATTATACTTTGTTTTACTCAATATATGTTGAGTAATACAGTATGTTGTAATAATAATAGTAATATGTTGCTAAATGTTTTATGTGCTGGATTTTTGTGTGTATACTTGTACCTAAATAAAAAATTGTATTAGTATTGATTACTGCAAATATCCTCACCTTTCAGTGTCATACAGGAGTGGAAAAAAATAAATTAATTAATGCTGACCAAGATGCAGCTGATTTAAATCACCTCCATCCTGAGATTCTTATGTTTAAGAAGTGAGACTGGAGCAGGGAACACATTTTAGTTGTTACAGTCATACAATTTGTTTTTGTTGTAAGTTCATAGAAGCAGTGCTTACTTTGTAAAATTAACATAAAAAAGTCTAGTTAGTCCAACTATCTTCGCTTTTGTCAATCCGAGATCTATCTATAAACGATGTTGAGCTTCGGGTCGCAGACAGGAATCCTGATGTATGTATCCCACGTGTTTTAGGTCTTTTTTAAAAATACATTTAATTTTTGATACTTTTTTCTGTGCATTTGGATGCTTTTATAACTTTGAGATGAAAGTTGAACTAAAGGTGATGTCTGCTTCTGGCGATGCAGCTTGTACATTTTTGAGTTAAAGAATCTGCGGTTTAGCTGCTGAGGTAAACTGCAGAGTGTCATGTAAACCATTTACAGAAAACGAGCAGCAGCAGAAACAGCTGCTATTATTAAAGCCTTGACCAGCATTAGTAGATACAGTCTGTGGTTTATTATCCTGCTGCCAGTCACTTTTTGTTCCTACGACAACGGTATGTACAAGAACTGCTTGTATAGAATTTTTTTCTCCTTTCTCTTGAATATTTGCTGTTTAAAACAGCTGTGAGTTGCATATAATACTTGCAAACTCTAGTTTTTGACCCTTTGGTTTATTACAGCAGATAATCTGGAGCCAGTGGTGGAAACCATAAGGAAAGATGAAGATTTGACTCCAGTTTGCAGCAATTCCACACAGAATCCAGTCGGATATGTTTTCTACAGGATCAGACCAGTGAGGAGCAGAAAAGAAGAATGTCGGTAGGATACCAACTGAAGAGAGGCTTTGAGCAGGAATGTGTCTCCAGGTTTTCTCTCATGTTAATAAATCAGACAATGTTTCTCCATCTGAACAATTTAACACCAGAAAAGATTGGAAACTCAGGTCCTGGTGGAACATTTACTCTACAGCTCAACATCACTGTGGAAGGTAAGGAAGAAATGTATTAGCTTTGAACAAAATTGGTTTGTGTGTAGCATGAAAATTTTTTACCACGATGACAGTGCAGTGCACTGTTTACATGGTCAAACCTCAGCTAACAACACCATAAATTAGTGTCTACATACTTCTAGCATGTAGATATAGTTTTAGGTTTATTTTTGCACTCTTACATCTAACATCTGCTGTTTGCTTCCTGCTCCCATGTTCATCTGGCCCAGCTAGTTCAAGAAAACATTAAAAAACAAATTTAGTTTAGATGATTTAACTGTTTCAGATACATTTTTGAAATTGCTTTCTTTATACCTAACATCTCATTTGAACAATTTATGTGTGACTGTTCCTGTTTCTAAGGTGATGCAGACACCAGCAGTCCTGGAGAACCAGATTCATCTGGAGGTTTTATTCCTGTTACTGGAGTTCTTGTGCTGGTTTTCATCACTATGGAATCATTCTGGGATTTACTTACTGCAACATCTGTCATTAGTAAGATGCTACTATGACAACATGATTTATAATTACTGGAATAATTTGAGTTGAGCTGAATTATTTTCTTTGTGTTGAGAACAATGCTACATGTAGCTTTAGCTTTTAATATGAACATTAAACCAATTAAAGCTGAAAAGTTTATATTTTATATTGCTGTTATATTTACAGAAGAAAACCGCTGGAAGCCTTGATGTGGCGTGAAACAAACAGTACTGTATTATACAAGGTAAACGCGGTATGACCTTTAGTATTTGTCTCTTTGCAGTCTTGGTGCAAAGAGACGAATTAAATTTGTTTTTAACAGGAAGCAGTGGAGGCTGAGCCGTACCTCAAACAGGAAGAGCTGATGCTTTGCTCTAATGTCAGCGGTTTGTTGATAAAATATAAATAAATGAAATGTGGGCAGTGATGGTGTTCCCTTAATAAATGAAACCACTGTTTCAAAATGTTTCATTGATTGGTTCTTTTTCTGGTAGTAACATTTGACTTTGAATTTCTGGGATTTAAAAGAAGTCTAGTGTTTTATATATTTTGAACTATTTACATATTTTGGAGTGTTTGTCCCTTTTCATTTACGCTTAAACTTTGTTTAGTACATGATGGAATGTTGGGATCTGTGATGTTTCTTCATGCACTTGACATTAGATTGAACTAGTTTACTAGAATATGTTTAACACTAGACCATCTGTACAAAAAGCAAACAAAACTGGAATTTAAAGGGTTTATGTTTTTCCATGTTAAAAATCCCTGCTAAAGAAAAACAGAAACATTTTATTATATATATTTTTGGAGTTTCTAAACAAGCAGGCAACTGTGGCTATCATGTATTCTGATAGGAGGCACAATTTGTTCTGTATGCCACAAAGCACATCTAAATGAAATCCATTTCTAAAATTTAAATGAATTTGCATTATAATTTAAAAACAATACTTTCCTTTTCGTGCCATATGAGTCTGATGTAGAAAACCCAGAGGGTGGAGCAGACTGTCATGGCGGCACATTGAACTTTGAGTTCGGCTCAGTGTCAGAAAATAATTCACACTATGAAACTGCTGTATGCAGCGCAGGTCCTTTTTTCAACATATTCATGACAAACTGTGTGTTATATTTTATTTTATTTTTCTGTGCATTTGGATGCTTTTATACTTTTGAGGTGAAAGTTGAACTAAAGGTGATGTCGGCTTCCTTTTAAAGGGGCGTTTGCAGCTTGCATCTTTATAGAGTTAAAGAATCTGCGGTTTAACTGCTGAGGTAAACTGCAGAGCGCCATGTAAACCATTCACAGTAAACAAGCAGCAGCAGCAGAAGCATTGCTGCTGTTATTGAAGCCTTGACCAGCATGAGTAGATATAATCTGTGGTTTATTCTCCTGCTGCCGTTCACTTTTTGTTCCTATGACAAAGGTATGTAGAAGAAGTGCTTTTATAGAATGTTGTTTTTTCCGTTGCTCTTGAATATTTGTTTTTTACAACAGCTGTGAATTGCATACAATATTTGCAAACTCTAGTTTAATAGTTTCTTTTTGGCATGTTGGTTTATTATAGCAGGCGATCGGGAGCCGGTGGTGAAAACCATTGGGAAAGAATCAGATTTGACTCCAGTTTGCAGCAATTCCACACAGGATCCAATCTTACTTGCTGTCTGTAGGATCAGACCAGTGAGGAGCAGAGAAGAAGAATGTCATGTAGGATACCAACTGAAGAGTGGATTTGAGCAGGGATGTGGCTCCAGGTTTTCACTCATGTTAATAAATCAGACAATGTTTCTCCATCTGAACAATTTAACACCAGAAAATAGTGGAAACTACAGCTGTTACTGCTCAGGTCGTGGTGGAACAATTAAACTACAGCTCAACATCACTGTGGAAGGTAAGGAAGAAATTTATTAGCTTTGAACAAAGAATATCAGTTTATTTCTAACATGATAAGATTTACCATGTTGAAATCACAGTTAATGGTGATGAAATGTTTAAGTGGTCAAACTTAATGTGGTCTGGTGTGTTTAAAGACATGATTAAAAAACTAATTCTAGTTAGAAAACTAAACCCTTTCAGAAACATTTTTGAGATTTGTGTTTTAATATAAAGTCACCATTTAATTTTTTTTCCCTATATGTGGTTGTCTTTGTCAGGTATTAATATTTCTCAATGATCTAATTTATAATTTTCTGGATTAAAAAAAATAGATCCAGGGTTTTATTTATTTTGAAATTATCTACAGATTTTTGAGTGTTATTCTATTTTCATTTACGTCTTAATTTGTTTTTAGTAAATTAAATGTGAGAATCAGTTGTTTGTGTGTGTGTGTGTGTGTGTGTGTGTGTGTGTGTGTGTGTGTGTGTGTGTGTGTGTGTGTGTGTGTGTGTGTGTGTGTGATGGGTGTGTGTGTGTGTGTGTGTGTGTGTGTGTGTGTGTGTGTGTGTGTGTGTTGATATTAATGTATTACATGCATGATCATCTGCATTAAAACAAAAACTTTGGAATGGAGAAAGTGTAGTTACTTTTTCCTCATGAGTCTACTCATGCTTTTGTGTAAAAAAACCCCCCAAAAAACTCACACACAAGGTGTTTAAAGTGGCTTTGGGCTTAAAATTCCTCCCTAATTGGATACAAATCTGTTTACAATAAAAATAATTAAAAAATATATATATATATATATATATATATATATATATCAATCATATATGGTGACTTTTTCCTCAGTATTCCTCAAAGCTACAGTCTTTTGGGTCAGTTTGTCATGAAGACCTTTGAATCTCTTACTTCAAAGTAATCCACTACTTTGAATCATGTTATTTAAATTCCAATAAAGTATATCATAAGTTGTTTTAAATGTGACAATGAAAGAAGAAGTTAGAATTGTAGAAATACTTTAGCAATATAATACTGAAGCAATGCATTATGATTTCCAAAAGGTTGTTAATGTATTTAATCCCTTTGTCAATTATATTTTTTAGATGATGAAGACACTATTCCTCCTTCAGAAACAACTTCCCCTTCAACTCTAATCACCTTAGTTAGAGTTTTTGTGCTGATTGTTGTCATTCTGCTGGGAATAATTTCTGCATGTTGCTGCAGGAATAAACGCCACAAGTAGGAGATTCATCTGGTTCTGATCAGAAGTATAATTGTCATGTTGGTATAAGGGAATATCATGCATTTAAAATTAATTTTCCACTAACAGTCAGTTTCTGAGCACTTTTTCCTGTTGTCCAGTAGATTTTGTATTTCTAAGTTACTTTTGGCATGGAAAATTGTAGCTGAGTGGACACAGCTTATAATATGAATATTTACATTTATTTCTTGTTGTTAGCAGAAGAAAACAACTAAAACTCTTGACTTGGAATGAACTGACCAGCACAGCATTATATGAGGTAAAACACTGAATGAACTGTTATGTTTGTCTTCTTTCAGTCTTGGTGTCACAATAGTTTTTCTTTTTCATTTGTCGCTAACAGGAAGCGGCGGTGGCTGAACAGTACCTTAAACAGGAAGTGATGACGCTTTATTCTAAAGTCAAAGTGACCTGTTGTCAAAGTATAAATTACTGAAAGATTTCATACAGACTGAGAGGATTTCTTCTCCTGCATGTGACCAACGTGTGCTCTGGGCTTAAGAAGTACAAAAATATTTTTCTTTTAGATCATGTCTGATCTAAGTAGATGGAAAAAGTTGTTTCTTATAAAGTGAATGTTGCTACTAATTAGCAAAACTAAGCAGACTCATTTATTTTTGACAAACTGATAATATTTTGATTTATGCAACACACACCCACATGTTACATAAATCAAAAATATAATAAAACTTTCCGTATCACTGATTTTTCTTGAAGTTTTCTTTTATTTGACCTCTTCTTCAGCTTCGCCACAAGGGCAGCTATGGAAAATGTTAGGCACTTCCTTTTTCGGTGGGTCTATAACTAGATCTTCCTTTTGTGAGAACAAACGCTTTGTCTGGGTCTGAGGTTTTGACTGCTGTTGCTGTAGACAAGTGCAAAGGGGCACGAGCCCTGAGCTCAGTACGGCTCAGTTCGGCTGCTCGCTGCTGCAGAGGATACATGGAGACCTCGTTTGGCTCTGCTTCTGTTAAAGGTGAGATGCTGTTTCATCTTTAATGCTGTTCATCTTAACAGGTTTCTGAAGGAAGTTAGCTTTATGGTCATTTCTAATTGTTTAGTAAAGTTTAAGGTGCTTCTCGTCTTTGCTTACAGGAACGAGCTGCATCGTCTTTGTGGTTCGTCGTAGGTAGTTTAACCAGTATGTGGAGATGCACATTGTGGTTTGTTTTCCTTCTGCGGCTGACACTTTGCTCCTACGACAAAGGTAAAGCAAACATACAAAAACTACTATGTATACCCTGAATTACAAAAATAATCCATCTTTATTTTTTAAGTTCAACAGAACTAATCAGTGTTTTCTTTTACTCATGTTAAAAAGAAGCAATAAATGCTGTTGAATAGCTGCTCTTTGACATTTTTATTACTGCAGGCGATCGGGAGCCGGTGGTGAAAACCATTGGGAAAGAATCAGATTTGACTCCAGTTTGCAGCAATTCCACACAGGATCCAATCTTACTTGCTGTCTGTAGGATCAGACCAGTGAGGAGCAGAGAAGAAGAATGTCATGTAGGATACCAACTGAAGAGTGGATTTGAGCAGGGATGTGGCTCCAGGTTTTCACTCATGTTAATAAATCAGACAATGTTTCTCCATCTGAACAATTTAACACCAGAAAATAGTGGAAACTACAGCTGTTACTGCTCAGGTCGTGGTGGAACAATTAAACTACAGCTCAACATCACTGTGGAAGGTAAGAAAGAGATTTATTTTGTTAAAAACAATACATTTTTGTCTAAAGCAGATTTACCATAGTTAAGCTAATAAAATAAATGCAGAGCAAAAGTTTATATTCTTGTTAAAATATTAATGCGTCCTGAACTATTTCAGGATGAGAAACATCTTCAAATGAAAGTGTTTTATTTGGGATTTTAAGTGAAAGTCGCCCTCATTTGAATAGTAGAAATGTGTAAATTGAAAACTAACCCATGTTTAGCTTACACTGCCCATCATCCTAAATCTGTTGAATATGGTAGCGGCAACATCATGTTTTTCTTCCCTGGAAGTGAATACAGAACTATCCCACTATGAAATCTGTAAGAAGCTACAGAAGAGTTCAGTCTAGAGTTGATGGTTCAGCTTTTAACAGAACATCAATTCAAATCAAGCAGAAAAACAATAAAGTAGTTTAAAGCATAGTCATGTGGTAGAATGACCCAGTCAAACCCATCTGAATGACCTTGAGCTATTTTGCAAAGAGAACCAGACTTAAAATTTCAATCTCCAGATATAGAAGGCCAGTAGAAACACAAGGTGGTTCAAGTTTCAACTCGGAGGTGCTGAAACAAATCCAGCCACTTTCCTTTTTAGAAAGTTTTTAAAACCATGTTGAGTTTTTCTTGTACTTAATGACTATGTACTTGTTTGTATCACCTAAGGTCCCAATAAAGTGCATTGAAATGTGTCAAAGTGATTAAAATGTTAAAAGAATAGAAATGATAGCTGTTGACATCTTCGACAATATTTATTTATTTATTTATTTAGATGACGAAGACACCACCCCTCCTTCAGAAACAACTTTCACTACAGCTCTAATTACTTTATTTGGAGTTTGTGGATTGATCATCATCATTCTATTGGGAGTCATTTCTGGATGTTTCTGCAGGAACAAATGCCACAGGTAGATGAGTATGGTTTTTCTCAGAGGTTCATCCATCATGTTAGTATTATTAATTACTGTACATTTTGAAATTATAGCATATAGGGGCAGCAGTTCCCATATTTATCAACTTCCCTCCTCCAAGATAATAGTGAAAAGAAACTTGGGAGCTTGTCTGTTAGCAGGACAAGCAGTAATGGAAATGTCCCAGTTTTTGCCGTAGTTCGGACTTAACAACAATGACCTTCTCCAGATATTGTAACGGTTTTGGTTCAAACCTTTGGACACAATTTTCTGCATCAGCATCAATGATTTTATCTCCAGTGCCGCTGATCTGCCTTCAGGGATACCACAAGGCTCGGTTCTTGGGACCTTGTGATTCCTCACAGTGAGGTCCTGTCCATTCTGTCTACATGAAACCTTCAAAGTCTAATCTACACTTTAATAATTGTGCCCTTTTCATTGAGGCGTCTCGTAGAATTGAGGTATAGCGGGCGCCTCATAAACAGAGGATATAGTTGTTGACACAACCATTTTGGGTTCGATTCCTGTCCTTGAGACCTTTGCTGCAAGTCTTCCCCCTTCTCTCTCTTTGCCTGGTGACCATCAATAAAGATCTCTACTGCCATAAAAGTCATTTTAAAAAACATATTTACTTTCATCCTTATACAGATAACATCAGGTTAATTTACCACTAAAAGTACGTCACTCGATTCTTTTCCAACTTTTCCTTAATTGTGTGGTTGAAATTTGAAGATCAGGCCTTGAATTGTCAGAATTTGAATGAGAATAAGACTTAAATCATGTTTGGCCAAACGACACCTGGTCTTGCATCCCTGGTCTTGCTTTATTTCGCTAATCTAGTTTGAGTAGATCATTATTTCATTATTAAATTTAATAGTCGGGGGGGATTATTCTGCTTTTTTTTAGTTGTAAAGCTTATCAAAACCAAATCTTGAAGTGTTAATCTATAGTTTTTGTTCTCTGTAAGGGAGTATCACAAAGCTTTGTTCTCAAACAGTTTTTTTGGATGATTGTTGTCTCTTTGTGATATTATCTTTAAACATAATATTCCTTCTAATATTTATGTACATGACAGCCAGATTTATTATCCACTCAGACATATTATCCTTTTTCCAACCTTTTATTGACATCCTGACAGACCTAGATCCACACACTAGGTTTAAGATTCTCATTTTAAGCATCCTTAATATTTAGCTTAAATCTTTCTAGAATTATGCACCGTTTCATTTACTAAAGTTGTGAGATCTGTTTCTTTAACCTGCTCAAGATCAGTGAATCAAACTCAAAGGTGAAACTTTTTCTGCTCCAGGTTCAAAACTGTGGACGGTTTTTCTGTTGCCCTTTAAGTGGCCACATTTATTTACTCTTCAAAAACACACAGTTACTGTTGACTTTCTACCCAGTGTGTGTTGTTTGTTTGTACCATATCAAAGGTTATCTTGTTTATGGCATCAACTTTATTTGTATTATTACACTAACGGTCTCTCATTGGTTTTAGCTCAGTGTTGGTGATCTAGTTTTATAAATTAAGTTGTGCAAAATAGTAAAGCATCAGATGAAGTCAAATTGATGATTGTGGTTTTATGCAGTTTATGGGAAGGCAGGATGTTCATGTTTGACACATGGCACAGTTCTCAATGACGGCAAATCAAACACACTTTACCCTCTTAAGCAGACGTCCTGCTTCAGCAGCAGGTAAGGTAAGGAGGGGAAAGTTTGAACAAACCACAGAACCAAGAACACAAAGAAATCCTCAAGATGTTGATCTGAGTGCAGAACACAGAGAAGACCCAATGAGTTTTATTTGTCTCCACAAGCACATCCACTCTTGTACGGAATTTAATGTTTTGACTGGAAATTGCCAAATGTATAATTTGTGATGAATAACTTTTGTTTGTCAAACAGAAGAAGAAGAAGACGTGAAGTGACCATAACGCCTCATCCAAACACGGTACATTACATTGTAAATAATGACACTTAATGCAATTTTTTTTCCATTGCTTACTTTACTCTGGAATTATTATTTTTTTTAATCATCTTGTTTGCTCTCTTGCAGGAAGTGCAGGACATTGAGCCGTACAGCGTCTACAGAGAGAATGAACTTTATTTAACGTCCGTAATTCACACCAGCCTGTCTACAAATAATCTGATTGTGATTGGGTTGGATAATCCAAGCTCAGGGAGACCTCTATAAACAGTTTATGTTTTTATTCATGTTTTCTATGGAGCACTGCAACTGTCTGTATTTTAACATCTGTGCATTTTGTTTAAAACATATTTTCTAAATATTGTTAAGCGTTTTTCCAGGTTAAAGTAAAGAGAAGACCAGAATAATGTTGCATTTAAAACAAGAACCATGTTCTCTTTCTCCCCCACAGTTTTCTAGACTCGACATGCTATAATGTAATGGGTGAGGGGTGAGTTTGGGTGTTTCGGGTCGTTTGAACATCGACCACTCACTCAGGCAGCAGCAGGTCGAAGCGAAGCGTTAAGGCTGACCAACAAATTCTCAACATATTCTTTCTTCCTGTATGAACTTCCTGTTTTCAGCCACACAGGCCGCATGGCCTCGTCGCCTGCTGGTGTGAAACTGGAGGTGTAACCCTTCCACACGTCAACTGCAGTGTGCAAATTTTTACGCAAAGATTACTCTGCAAACAACACCACGTTGACGCTATTGCATAAACGTGTTAACTTCTTGTCTCTCTTCTTAACTAACTTTACTCCCCTGTTATTTATTTGTATTGGTTGCAATGAAGAAACTGAAAAGATGTAAATATGTTGGGAAAAATAGAATTATATTAAAATGTTTTTGTTATTTACCGTATGCTCTTATATGTGTGCATTCATTGCATTAAGCTTTTTCTTTTTCTTTTAAATGTCATTCAAACATGGATTTAGATTATTCTTCCAATATGGATCTACTTTAAATGCTCACTAGCATTATGTCCACATTGATCTGTGGACATAATGCTGTAATGCAACAATCAGCTTGAGGAGAAATGAAGAGTAACTACATGTTTGGTCTCAAGATGAAACTTAAGTTTCAACCAAGAAAATCTGATCTTCAAAGGGTAATTTTCAGGCCACAACAAAAAGATACTAAAACTAAATATTTTGTGTATTGTACAATGTTTTTTAAATCAGGATTGGATTTACAAATATTATAAATCAAAAAATTATAAATCAAGATTTACAAATATTTGCACAGATATGCAGATTTTTTTGTAAAATTTTGCAGTTTTGTGTATAAGCGACAGTGTCATCTGCATACATGTTGACATTGTCTGGGAATAACTCTAGAAAATCATCAACAAAAGATGTAAAGACAGCTGGTCCAAAAAGGGGTCTTTGTGGGACCCCTAGAGGACAAGAGAGAGTATAAAATAGTGGTTCTCAACGTGGGCGGTATCGCCCCCCCAGGGGGCGTTCAGAGGACGGCAGGGGGCGCTGGGAGGCCCTTGGGAGGCGTTTGGTCGAAGGTAAACTTTACACCTTAAATGCACAATGCCAGTTTAGACTTTGAGCAACTTGCTAAAACTGTATTGTGTAACATTAAATCATGTTTGGCTGCAACTGTATCGATGGCAGCTCTTCTTCTATTCAGTGTTTGTAGCTTCTGTTAGCTTCTTGGCGCAGCTCGTTTCGCCTGCTACTGGTAACTAAAATCACAATAAATCACGATCACTGTGATATATTTATTTCTTCAATATTATTTTTCATGTCAGTGTTGATGTCATGAGGCTGATAACTCCATGACACTTTCAATTTGACTCATTAAAAGAACCAGATTTGTTCTTTGTCATTTCTGTCCAGTAAATCAATAGACAGGTCTATATAAATATATCATCCATGTTTCTGTCTCATATTTGTATGGCATTAAAAGGATCTGGAACTTCTGTTTTTCCACTGAAAGCTCTGGTTTGCACAATAAAGGCCATGTGGGTGAAGTTTTATGGATGATGCTTTGATGTCCCATTATTCTGAAGGCAGCACAGAGCTGCACCACCAGAAACTGACAAACAAACACTGAAGAGAAGAAGAGCTATGATTAATGTAGTTACAGTTCTATCCATGTTTTAATGTTGCAGACCTCAGTGGTTTTGCAAACAGTTCAAAGTTTAAACTGGCATGTTGAACATCTTTTATCTGGTAATTTTGTGGAACATTTAACAACAAAAAATAGCAAATAAGAATATTTTTTTTCTACTCTGATTGGCTACTGTTAGGCCTACCAATTTTAACTTGAATGTTTATTGCATTTTTTGTAGACACCTGTGAAAATATTTTCTATTCCCAGGGCTTTTTTGTTCTCTGGGAAATTATTTTTGATGATAAATACAGAAACAAGCATAAAAATCAAAACATCTACAATAGTGATAGTAATATTAATGATAAAATAATAGTCAATGCAAAGTAGCCTACAAATTCTTTGGTGGGGGGTGGAGAGGGACCTGGATAAGGGCTGGGGGGGCGCTGGGCCAAAAAAGGTCGAGAAACACTGGTATAAAATATAGTTTTGTGAATTGGTTGGAATTGCTGTTAGATTTTTCTCAGTGTATTACTTGTAAAATTAATGGTAGGACAAGTTTAAATGTATTTGAATTATGTTGTTTGAAAACACAGTTCGGTGTCAAATTTGGTGGAACTCAAAAACAAAGCAGCCATAGTCCTGTAGTTGCACTTCCCTTTCTGTGTTTTTGACAGTGAATTGGTGGTTTATGTTGTGACAACCCAACACAACGAACATACAAAAAAAAAATCACTCCTTGCTTGGACATCATGATCTCTGTGGAAATATTTAAGCTGCATTTTTTGCTACTTATTCCATCGTCCCTCTTTCTTTTGGACAGTGAAGGTAACGTAAAGATAACTTTTATTTACATTTTTTTTACATTTTAATGTAAATGCCATATAAACTAGTCAGGAGTTCGGACATTCATTGATTTTTCTTTATTTTCATTGATGGCAGCTTTGCTCATTCTCAATGTTCTCTCATTAAGCTTCATGATTTAATCACCTGATATGGTTTAAAAAGAAATACCTTGTCGAGACTTGAATGTCTCGTCCCCTTAATTTGTTTCATGTGGAAGTTGTGTTCAGAGTTGGAGTTGGTGTTTTTATGGATCTTCAAATCAATGTGCATTTTGTATTTTTTATTACAAAGTCCCACATTTGTTTCTTAACAGTCTAAATGTTTGCAGTATGGAAAATACAGGTAAAATAATTGAGGGGAAAAAAAACAATGAGTAAGTGTAAACTTCTAACTTTCTTTATTCAGGTATTTACCAAATAAAATGTTCTTGAATCCTCAAATATTTAATAAAGGCTGTGTGTCTCACATACTTGTATGTGTGTGTGTACATTCATATATATATATATATATATATATATATATATATATATATATATATATATATATATATATATATATATATATATATATATATATATATATATATATATATATATATATATATATATATATATATATATATACTGTATATGTGCCTGTGTGTGTGTTTGCAAAACCAAGTCTCTGTTTCTTATTTATTGTTCTTGACTGCTTTCAGGGACTCTTGTAAAAACAATTGGGAAAGAATCTGATTTTACTCCAATCTGCACAAATGAAACATCAAATCTCATCATAATGATCATTTGTAAGATCAGAACAGAGAGGAACAATGGAGAGCAGTGCAGTCTGCTGTATAAGGATGAAGGTGACTTTGTTCATGAATGTGACTCCAGGTTCTCACTGAAAACCAAGAATCAAACTGTGTTTCTGCACCTGACCAGTTTAACACCAGCTGATAGTGGGAACTACTCCTGTCAGTGTGTTAATCTAGATGGAACATTTATTTTCCATCTCAGCATCACAGTCAATGGTGAGCACACATCCATGTTTGTCCTATTAAACTTATAGTAACAATATATTCTCTAACAATGTTTGTTTTATTTCTAAAAGAGTCAAATTCCAATGAGAATCTATTAGATGAAGTTTGGAGCCAGTCTACAGGAGTGACTCGTCTTCCTGCTTTGACTGCTGCAGGTTTCTTAATTATCATAGTTTCAGTTATTCTGGGATTTATTCACAGAAGACGCCCACATTGGTGAGAAACTAATTCAATATTCATAGTTTCTTTTACCTAAATTCAAACTTCACAGCTGAAGCTGCAGATTTAAAATTTCACTTACGGTCTTTATCTGCGTCTTCAACATGATTATTCCTTTATCTTAAACCTAAACGATTGTTTCTTTAAACATGTTTGCCTAAATTCTGCCTCCAGATGTTATTTTAAACTTTTCCACTAATCTGCAGTTCAATTCATATTTAAAGCGCCTGTTTAAGATCTGAAACATCCGGATCGTCTGTACATGGACAAGCTGCCGCTGTAGTGAGTAAATATCTATATTTTATAAGTTACTATTTTCAGACTGTCACAAAGAAGACTAGAAAATACAGGAAAAACATGTTTTCCTTATATTCTGTAAAAAAAAGTCCCAAAACGTTTAACTTTTAACTTTTAACTTTTTTTTGCAGACCATTTTAGATATTACATCCATTCATCCAGTGGTTTTTAATATGAGCCATAAAGGCAGACACGCAGTACTACAAAGTAACATTACAAATAGTAGATGTCACAATACTTACCTAAATATAATACTTAAATAGTGAGTGTATTAACATAAACAATGGTCAGAAACTTCCCTCCTAACCAGCTGCAAATCATTTCCTGTGAAAAATAACTGTAACTGGAAGAAGTTTATGATTAATTCTGGTTCAATAAAGGGATTATTTCAACTCCAGTAAAGGAAGAGTGATAAATCCTAATATATATTAAATGTACTTTACAAAATGATCACAAGATGGCACTGTTGCGCTTAGAGAGAGAATCTCTAATGCCCCTTTTCCACCGACCCGGCCGGCCGGCTCCGCTCGCTTTGCTTGCGTTTCCACCGGCCTTTTAAACCGGGCTGGCGCCGCTTTTTTAGGTCCTGTTTCAGAGCAGGGCCAGCAGAGCCCGGCCAGCACTGGTGACGTAAGCTTCGCTGCTGTTCACTGATTGGCTGAGGGCGGGGACAGAACAGCGAGGCAAGAGAGAAGAAAAATGAAGGCCCAACGTGCTGCAACACGGAAGTGATGGAAGATACAAACAAGCCCTGAACTAAAAGATGCAGCTTTTTTTATTTGCTTCGGATTTGAATATTCAGCAGCAGCTGATGGAGCCGTGAGGAATGAGGCGTTTTTATCACCATAGTGGAGAGAATGAAAAGCCTCGTTAGCCGCTTTGGAGCCGATGGAGCCTCACGGTGAAAACCGACCAGACGCCGCTGACGCCGCTGCTGCTCTCAGCCAGGTGAGCAGTTTGTAGATATATCTGTCTAGTTTTTACTACATTTAAGGTGGACCACATTTAAAACACAGCCTGCTTATTTTTATTGCTCAAACACAACATGCCCATTTTCTGAAGACACGTTGTACATTATAAATAACTCAATATTGTTCAGCATTTTACCATCATTTGTTTATCTTTGTGTGAATCTATGAGCTTCCATTGTTTCTCATTTTGCTGTTTCATCCGAGTTTCCCCCATTGTGAGATAATAAAACATGTTATATGACATTCTATTGTAAAATAGCTAGATATCAGTTCTCTAATCAAATTGTTATGAATTATTAATTGTAGAATGAGCAATAAACCTGAAGAAAACGATAGTGGTATTATATCCATGGCTGTATAACTGCATAGGTCTAAAACTTACAAGTAATTAGATTTTGTCTTTAATTTAGACAACTATTCCAGTTATTTATAATCTGTATGGCTGGATGGTAAAAGTGTTGTGTGTGTGTGTGTGTGTGTGTGTAAATATATACGTGTGTGTGTGTGTGTGTGTACATATAGTAACATGCCTGTTTTAAATAATTCCTTATGTCTATGTAACATCCACATTAGTGACTCTGTTATTTATCTACATTTATGTGCTATAAACTATAACATCTTATTACCAGGGAGCAGAAGGAGCAACATGGCTGACATGATGGACCATCTGAACACCTGGATCTCCTTCAGCAGGAAGCAGCTACCAGCAGAGATGGCAGAGCAACAAGGAGAGTTGAGACAAAAAATAAAAGTTGTTGTGTCTCAGTGACCAAAGTCTCTTTATTTCTGCTCACTCCACACATTATTGTACTTACTGTAGATCAAGGTCCTAATACAATCCTCCCAAAATGTGAGGAGCTTAAGGCCAGAGTGAAAATATTATGTTATATACATATTTCATTGAACTTAACATTGTAGATTATCAATGAAGCCATTCAAAACTGAAAACATTATTCAACAAACCAAACATTTTGACATTATTATCAGGGCAGCTATTAACAAGAGCCCTAAATACAAATCATGTTTGTTAGTTTCTAGTTTATACAAAATCATTCTATTCACTCACTGTTTATCTGTCTTCCTGCGGAATCTTCAATGTAAGAAAGTGAGAAAATGTGTCCAACCGGTAAACTTAATTAGTGATAATTAAGACTGAGTTTAAACTTTTAATTCTTAGTGTCCAAAATGTGAAAGCATAGAAGAGGAACCAGTCAGATTAGAGGGAATAAAGCTTTATTTGTTCTCAGTATAACTTGGACATCAGGTGAAACATAAACGTATTGAAAAGTTAAAAACAACAGACTGTTAATGCACTTCAACTCCGTCAGAATATCAGACACGTTTTTTTAAATCAGAAATATTTCATCAGCATATTGGGGTCATGTGATTTCTGCTCCAGAAAGGTGAAGGTCTCTGAAGGTCGTATTGACCTTCTTCCTGAAGGTCAATACGACCAGCAGGAAGATGGACACTGATGAGATCCTCCAACCCAAAGAAGCACGAAGAACCACGATGGTCTGCGGCGGCAGTTTGCCAACATGAAAACACATTGGAACATATTAGGAATTTATTCTGACATTTTTAAGTTATTTGCAACACCGTGACTAACATTAGCTCATGTATATTCGGCAGGATTACAAGTTTTATCATAGTTTAAAAATCATCGTTATCTCACCTGAACCGTCTGAACCTCCTGCTTTCCTCCTGCAGGGCGGAGATCAGCTCCTCCTCACCACATCCAGCTTTTCCTCCCACTGTCACATTTTCTTGAAGTCTCAGAAAAATCGCAATCAGGCTGTAAAAAATAGCTCAGTTCTCTCTTCTTCTTTTGTATCAGAAAAACAACAACTCGCGTTAGGTCGCATGTAACGAAGCTCAGCACGAAGCTCCTGTAGGCGGGGCGCTACACCCCCCCCTCCCCTCCCCCGCCACCAGGAGGCGGTACCAGCTACAGAGCCGAGAAGAGCCGGTGGAAACGCGGTCACTCCGAAACAGAGCGAGCCGAGCCGAGCCGAGCGGAGCCGAGCCGGGCGGGCCGGTGGAAAAGAGGCATTAGGAACCAAACTATGCAAACAAACTGATCTTCTTTGCATTTAAAATGTGAGAAACAACAGTTTAAATCTGAAGAAGACAAAAATCGATAAACTGAATGAGTTAATGTGTTACTATTAAAGTCTGTCTTTTATTAAAGAGATTTAAGAGTTCTTGAAACGTCTTCTCCCAGCTGAGACATCAAATGATGTTTCACTTGACTTAGGTTGTTTGTGTAAAGATTTTTACTATAAATTTTTGTCTTATTGTTTAGGATGAAGATAACTCAGATGAGCTGTATTCAAGCCTCCAACAACAAACCAGAGACATTTACCAAACTGTCTCCTCGAGTCGCCATCAGTATAAAACTGAAACCAAATTCACTGATGAACTAGAAAACATGGAAATGAACAGAAATTGTAACATTTATGAAAACATTTTGAACTGAAAATCTGCCTTGATAAATACAACTAATTTCCTAATTTTGTTGTGCTGTGATTGACCAACATGCATCATGTTGAAGGTCTGTGGTACCTAGTGACGATGACCGGCTTGTTTATTACCATACTGACAAAATAACATGGTATTATATTAAATCACAACCTTTATGTTTGTTTGAATGTTGATCTTAACACAAAAAACTTTTTATTTTTTCATCATTTAACATTTTTTTATTTCTACTTGATTATGCTTTTATGTCATGTTTCTGACACATCTGATGTTTTTCATATGTTCCCTTGATTTTCCTTTAAATGGCTCTAATTTTACAAGTGATGATATACAAATAAATCAACTTCACCTTTGGAAATGATGGACACTGTTTCTGCTATATAGCACAATAATTCATAACAGGATCTGATTTCTGAGTTTGTTTAGTTCTGTTGTCTTTATAATTTGATTCTGGCTGTTGCTGAGAAAAAAACCTTAACATCCAGTTATCAAGATGTTAAGAATTTACTATCATAGAAGCAGTAATTTAAGTAGTTAATGATAATAATAATAATTTTATATATATATATATAATATATATATATATATATATATATATATATATATAATATATATATATATACACACATATATATATATATATATATATATATACACAGTCCAGTCACATTAATGTGACCACCACGTACTTTCCACTTCAGAGTTAAATAACCAATCACAGAAGGCAGGTGGCAGCACAGTGCAGTTGAGCGTATATAAAGGGTGTGTGTGGGCTTCGGAAAACATTTCAATCGTTGGCGTAATGCAGAAACGAAGCGATTTATCCGATGTCCAAAAGGGCATGATCATTGGCTTTCGGGCCAAGGGTGGAAGCATTTCTGAAACGGCTGAGTTTGTGAACTGTTCGCGTGCCGCCGTGGTAAAAGTGTACCGTGCATGGCAAAATGGGACTGTCCAAAATCAACGACGTGGCAAATGTGGTGCACCACGGGCCATAGATGACAGAGGCGAACGACGGTTGCGGAGATGCGTTCGGGCAGATAGACGGGCTACCGTTGAGCAACTGACCACTAAAATGAACCAAGGGGCTACCACAAGTGTCTCCCAAACCACTATTCAGCAAACATTGCTGCGTCTGGGCCTCCGAAGCGGACGCCTGGTTCGTGCACCTATGCTGACTGGTGTTCATCGACGACGAAGGCTAGAATTTGCACGCCAGTACAGCAGCTGGACGTCCACTGAGTGGCGACAGGTAGCGTTTTCAGATGAATCGCGTTTTATGCTCCATCGGACAGATGGACGTTGGCGTATAAGGCGTGAAACCTCTGAAAGGAACCACCCTGCAACCATTGCAGGAACGGTCCAAGCTGGAGGCGGGAGCATTATGGTCTGGGGAATGTTTTCCTGGCATTCTCTGGGTTCACTGATTATTGTGGAAGGCACGATGGATCAATACAAGTACGCATCTGTCCTTGCGGACCATGTCCACCCCTACATGCGCATTGTTTTTCCTCAGGATGATGGCATCTTCCAGCAGGACAATGCGAGGTGCCATACAGCTGCCAGTGTACGTGCGTGGTTCGAAGAGCACCAGGATGAGTTTACCGTCCTCCCCTGGCCAGCAAACTCACCTGACTTAAACCCAATCGAGCATCTGTGGGACCATCTCGATCGAGTTGTTCGCGCCATGGATCCTCAACCGCGTAATCTAGCGCAGCTGGCCACGGCATTAGAGTCGGCATGGCTCAACATCCCAGAGAAGACCTTCAGGGACCTAAGTGACTCTCTTCCTGCACGTCTCATAGCAGTTCGCTCTGCGAAAGGTGGTTATTCTGGCTTTTGACAGATGGTCACATTAATGTGACTGGACTGTGTATATATATATACACACATACTGTATATATATATATATATATATATATATATAATATATATATATATATATATATATATATATATATATATATGGCATAGAGTAGTAGTTAAAAATTGAAAAGCAAGAAAAAAAATTACAGAGCAGTTATATGGAGATTTGACAGAGATGAGGAGAAAGTTAAAGTTCTTAGTGTGACATGTCTGAGCCCTAACATCACACACTTTTACAAATGCAAATGGCAAAATTAATTAAAATTTACTGTGACCTGAATTATGAGACTTAAAAATGTAACCATAAACAAACTGGAAGACAGCAGTTAGCCAGTTGTTTCTTTCAGCACGTAAAACTTTGATAAATCATTAATCGTTGCATTTTTCTGCCTGGTTGCGAACATGTTTGTGTGAAAGTGTTGCATGAAGAAGCAACAAGGTCATAAAGCATGACCTTTATTCTTTTTATGGCTCACATTCAAGTTTATAAAAGTGTGAAGACCACAAAGCAAACATGACATTTAGATCTCCTAACCCCATATTGTTACAAAAAAACAAGCAGGAAGTCCTGCTTGACATCAAAACATGCTGATAAAGCTTTAATCTAATATGTTAGAGTACAGAAAATACAATAACGGTTAATACCAATAGTAGTTGATTGTTTGCTTTTAAACAAGCTAACATTACAAACTGTAATTTGAATAGTGCAGAGATCATTCCTGTTTGTGTGGTCTGTTGTTTCAAAGACAGACCGTCATGCAGGCGCATTTCCTTTTGAAAAAAAAAAGAAAGTCACATCCTTTTGTGCCGTTGTGAGAGATGAGAATTTGTGGTTTGTGTCGCCCAAAAAGATTTAAAGGACAGTTCAGGCAGCGTCTGTTCAGTGCAGCGGCTGATTTCGCTGCAATAAGCAGGTTAGATGGATGCAGTGAGATTCAGCCTTTTACTGCTTCTGCCATGTTTTGGTTGCCGTCTGCACTCTGAAGGTAACTTAAAAATTTAATTGTCTATGAATTTAATTTTGAAAGTTTTTGTTTTTTTTATCAGAGGCCTTCATTTTCTCTTTAATTGTAGTTTGATTTAATTTACTTTCAATTTGTCTGTTTCATAAATCAGACTGTTTCTTATTCATTGTTCTTGATTGGTTGCAGAGACTCATGTTAAAACAATCGGGAAAGAATCAGATTTCACTCCTATCTGCACCAACGAAACATCAAATATCATCATAATGATTGTGTGTAGCATCAGAACGGAGAGAAACAATGGAGAGCAGTGCAGACTTCTCTATAGGAACGAAGGTGACTTTGTTCATGAATGTGACTCCAGGTTCTCACTGAAAACCAGGAATCAAACTGTGTTTCTGCACCTGACCAGTTTAACACCAGCTGATAGTGGAAACTACTCCTGTCAGTGTTCAAACCTTGATGGACCATATTTTCTCCATCTCAGAGTCATAGTTAATGGTGAGCACACTTCCATGTTTGTTCTATAAACTTACAGTAATAATAGATTCTCTAACAATCTTTGTTTTATTTCTAAAAGACTCAAATCCTGATGAGAATCTATCAGATGAAGTTTGGAGCCAATCTACAGGAGTGACTCGTCTTTCTGCTTTAACTGCTACAGTTCTTCTATTTTTTGTAATTTTAGTTATTCTGGGATTTATCCACAGAAGACGTCCACATCGGTGAGAAACTAATGCAATATTTCTTATTTTATTTACACTAATCTTCTCAACAAGTAATATTTTTTTAAAAAGAAATGTATCTTTCCTGTAAATAAATAAAGAAATCAGGCCAGCGTTACACTGCTTTATTTCCCAACAGACAGCAACCAGAGTCACGCATTCATCATCTAGAGGAGGTAATTTAAATTTAAAAAAATTATGCATTTTATTTTATATACATATGTGCATTTTTAAGCTCATTCTTCCGCGTTTTGTTCTGCAGGACGTGACTGAAATTGAGCCGTACAGCTCCTACACCCAGAAGAAAAATTCGCTTTATTCAACATAATGCACAGCTGTCAGATTAATTCTGACTCTACAAATACCTGCTGAATGGACAAATTTACCATCACAATTCTTGGGTACTTGGATTTTTTTTTAATTTGTATTTCAGATAATTTCCTTCTTATTTATTTTTATTCGATGGGTCTTGCCACATTCAGTTAATTTCCCATGTTCATTAATGCTGTTGTCATATAAGTTTCTTTATTTTTAGTTTCTTATTGTATTAGTTTTTTGTAAATTTGGATTTATTTCTCTGAGATCTCTGTTGATCATTTTCACTTAGCTTGTTGTTGCTCTGAGTTTTATTTTATCTTCCTAGACTCTCTCTCTGTCGATCTGCCTCCTCTCTACCACCGCTATCATTTTCCACCCCTCCCTCTTTATAAAGACATGTTCATGTGTTCATATAACACACATATATATATATATATATATATATATATATATATATATATATATATATATATATATATATATATATATATATATATATATATATATATATATATATATATATATACTGTATATATATATATATGAATGTAGATCCTTCAACATGTTTCCAGAAACCTCGGCATAATGTCGGTTTTGTATAAACCTCCAAAAACAACCAAGCAAACACAAAGTAAAGTTGTTATTTTTGGTCATTTGTAAAAAAAAATAAAAAAAATCTCCACAACACTCAACACAATTTCAACATTGTTTTCATTGTACTTCTTCCTGTTCGTTAATATTTGCATTGTGTAAAAATAGCGTGGGGTAAACATTTAATATTGCTTGTTTTTATTTAGTGTAGAAAAGCACATTGAAAACTTTTTGAACTGATCAATACCACATGGATTAAAACAAATATTAAGAGTCAGCCTAGTTAGACCACCTTAGTTAGGCCTTAACCACCTTTAAACCACATTTAGACATCAGTTGATGACTTGATGGGACATGTTTTCATCTTTCACTTTTTAACCATGTTGTTTAGACACAACTAGAGCATGGTGTTTTATAGCTACTTGACAAAAGCTCCGCATTATAAGCATCTTGATTTTCTTGAAAATCAAAAATTTGATTTACTAAGTAAATCAAATTTCAGAAAACTATTATTAATCTTGAAAAAAATCTGTCCTCTTCCCATTATATTTCCTGGCCTGGTGGTTTGTTTCTGTCTCACCTTCATGTGTCCTAAAGTAATCGTCCTGCTCATATTTCCTCCTGGATACGTTTGTTCTAGTATAATTTAATATTTCTATAAAAAAATATCTATAACATAAAGATGGAAAATAAAAATACTCCTATTGTACTGCAAAAACCGTGAGTGTGAGTTTATTTTACTCTACAAGACTCGTAACCTTTTTCCCTTTACAGCTCGCATTCAAGATTATAAATATGTGAAGACCACAAAGCAAACATGACATTTAGATCTTCAGGTTTGCTAACCACCTATTTTGCAGGAAACAAGGCAGGAAGTCCCATCTGCCATGACAACATGCTGTCATGCTACCATCTCTGTTGTAATCAATGAGGGGACAGTACATTAAATACATTTCTTTAATGGTTAATATAAGTAATAACTTGAATTTTAAGCCAACCTTTGACCCTTAATGCCATTTAAACTGTAACGATGAGATGTGCAGAGATAAATCTGGTTTATGTTCTGTTGTTTCAAAGTGAAGCTGTCATGTAGACGCGTTTCCCTTTCAGAAAAAGTGTTACATCCTCTTGAACCACTTTGAGAGATGAGAATTTGTGGTTTGAGTCGCCCAATAAAAGTTCAGAGGACAGTTGAGACGGCCTCTGTTCAGTGCAGCAGCAGATGTTGCATCGATAAGCAGGTTAGATGGATGCAGTGAGATTCAGCCTTTTACTGCTTCTGCTGTGTTTTACATGCTGTCTGGACTCTGAAGGTAACGTTGAAGTTGAATATTCTTAGAAATGTATTACATCTGTTTTACATTATATCTGTTTTAAGTTTTAAAAGATTCCATTATTACAGCAACCAGACTGTTTCTCATTCATTGTTCCTTCCTGCTTGCAGTGACTCTTGTAAAAACAATCGGAAAAGAATCTGATTTCACTCCAATCTGCACCAACAAAACATCGAATATTATCATAATGATTGTTTGTCGGATCAGAACAGAGAGAAGCAGTGGACAGCAGTGCAGTCTGCTGTATAGGGATGGAGGTGACTTTGTTCATGAATGTGACTCCAGGTTCTCACTGAAAACCAGGAATCAAACTGTGTTTCTGCACCTGACCAGTTTAACACCAGCTGATAATGGGAACTACTCCTGTGAGTGTGTTAATCTTGAAGGAACACATTTTCTCTATCTCAGCATCACAGTTAATGGTGAGCACATTTTATATTGCTTGTGTCAAACATTTAGTAGCTATATATTCTCTGTTAATGGTGAGCCACTTTGATATTTATTGTATTAAACTTAAATTTGATATATAATTTTTTTTTAAGTCTCCCAACAAGACCCACTTCCTAATAATAATTCATCAGATGAAGCTTGGAGCCAGTCTGCAGGAGTGACTCGTCTTTCTGCTTTAACTGCTGCAGTTCTCCTAATTGTCATGGTTTTAGTCATTCTGGTGTTTATTTACAGAAAACATCCACATCGGTGAGAAACTAATATTATATTCATAGTTTATTTCTTTACCTAAATATAAGCTTCACAGCTAAAACAACTCATTTTAATTTTGACACATGATATTTATGTGCATCTTGAATTCATCTACTCTATTATATTGTATCCAAGTTATTTCTTTGCTATGTTTGCCTAAACTTTACCTCCAAAAAATTATACAAAACTTTTACACTAATCTGGAATTCCTTTCATATTAAAGAGCCTGTTTAAGATCTGGAACATCTGGATCATCTGTGCATAGATCTGCTGTGGCCATAGTGAGTATATATATTTATTCTTATGTCAAATAGCAGAACAAGTTTGTTTCTTCTGGATTTTGCTGCCCATTTTAGAGATTACAAACTTATAGATCCAGATATTGCACTTGCAGAAAACAGCCACAAGATGGCAATGTTGTGCTCAGAGGACGTCCAGCAACAGTAACCAAACTAAATCAATAAAGCAGTCCTATTCATGCAAACATATATTTTTGTTAAAAATATAAGAAAATGTTGCAGCGCAAGCAAAAAGACTTCAGTCAGCTGCTGCATTTTAATGAACAGTTTTAACAGTTCTTGAAATTGTTCTTTGCTGTTTACTTTATTGTTTAGGGTGAAAAAAACACAGATGAACTGAACTACATGGGTCTCCAGCAGCCAACAGCAGATATTTACCAGACTGTTTCTTCAGGTCACCGTCAGCATGAAACTAAAACAAACTCGGTTAACAACATCATAACTGATGACCTGGAAAATCTGGAAAGGAACAGGATTTATAGAATCTATGAAAATTTCTGAACCAATAATCTGTTGTGATGAATAAAGTCTGACAAACGTTTGGCTGAATTTCCTTTCTATGTTTTACTGAGCAAGACTAATTACGACGCTATTTCAGTTCTTAGGTGATCGACTTCAACATCGGTTTGTGTGGACATAATCTGCTTGCTGAAGAATTACAGCTTAAGAATTTCACCTGATTTCTCCCAGAAACAAATCCTTTTTTTAAAAAAAATTATATTAAAGAATGAGCTGACCTTTGAACTCGTCATCAATTTTGTTTTTGTTACGTTCACATTTTTAGTAATGGGGGAAGGGGGGATTATAGAACACAATATTTCTGGCAGGATGTATGTATGGCTCTTTGGAAAAAGTACTGCAATAAACTTTAGTGTCTATTAACTCCTTACATTCAGAGAGATCAGTCTCTTGGAGCTGCTAGATGAATATTTGCTGCATTTTTCTGTGTGGTTGCGAACATGTTTGTGTGAAAGTGTTGCATTAAGAAGTGACGAGGGACCTAACCACTTTTAGGCCACATTCAGAAATCAGTTGACGTCTTTATGGGGACATCTTATGTTTCCCTTGATGACCACATTGTTTAGACCCAATGCAAAGCTGTCTTTTCAAAGTCATTTAATTACATTTTTACACTTTCTTGAAAAGGCACCACATTATGAATCCCTTTCAAGTTTTTTCTTTCAGTTGATAAAGAAACTGAACTAAATTCATCAAACATTTCAGAAACATGTGTTCTTTTAGACAAATTGTCCCAAATTGTGGAAATCTGTCCTCTTTCCAACATTTTTGCTGAGTTGCTGCTTTGGTTTTCATGTCTTGTCTTCTTGTTGCTCCACTTGATTGTCTATCTTGATTTTTCTCTGGTGTATCTTTATTCTGATATGAGATTCATTAATGGTGTAAAGAAGGAAAAAAAATATGCATTTAGAAGCATCTCTTTTTCCATAAACAGAGAAATTAGAAAACAAATAGTAAATATTTCAGTTTGAATTTATTGTTCTCTTTCAGACTTCTGTATATATTAACCTGTGATTCCAGCAGATCTGCTGCAGCTTCTGAAGGATATTTTTCTAGTTTTTGGTTGAGTTAAGAAGCGGTGATGGACCTTCAACCTGCAGCAGGGTGCTGTCTTCTCTTTACAGCTCACATTCAAGACTGTAAAAGTGTGAAGACCACAAAGCAAACATGACATTTAGATCTTATGTCTTACAGACACCAAATCGTTGCAGAAAACAAGGCAGGAAGTCCCGTCTGTCATGACAACATGCTGTCATGCTGCTAGCTTTGTTCTGATGTTAGATGGTGCAGAAAATACGCATTCTAATTGCTAATAATCATAATAGTTGATTGTTTCGGTTTTAAGCAAACTTTTGACCTAACATGGAGTTTAAACTGTGTAGAGATAATTCTGGTTTGTGTTCTGTTGTTTCAAAGTGAAGCCGTCATGTAGACGCGTTTCCCTTTTAGAAAAAGTGTCACATCCTCTTAAATCACTTTGAGAGATGAGAATTTGTGGTTTGAGTCGCCCAATAAAAGTTCAGAGGACAGTTGAGACGGCCTCTGTTCAGTGCAGCAGCAGATGTTGCATCGATGAGCAGGTTAGATGGATGCATTGAGAGTCGGCATTTTACTGCTTCTGCTGTGTTTTGCATGCTTTTTGGGCGCTGAAGGTAACGTACAAAGGTTAATTTTCTTTCAAGTGAATCTTTAATTATTATTTTTTATCTCTTTCTCTTTTTTACTGTTTATTCAATGTTACATGACTGTGTTTCTGTTTTAATTATATAAAGCACTTTGACATGCCATGCTGCTGAAATGTGCTATACAAATAAAACTTTGATTGATTGATCGATCGATCGAATAGTTTTTGTTAACCTTAGTTTCATCTGCTCTATTATTTTAAAATTCCACTCTTACAGCAATGAGACTATCACTCATTCATTGTACTTTCCTGTTTGCAGTGACTCTTGTAAAAACAATCAGAAAAGAATCTGATTTCACTCCAATCTGCACCAATGAAACATCAAATACCATCATAATGATCATTTGTAAGAGCAGAACAGAGAGAAACAGTGGAGAGCAGTGCAGCCTGCGGTATAAGGATGAAGGTGACTTTGTTCATGAATGTGACTCCAGGTTCTCACTGAAAACCAAGAATCACACTGTGTTTCTGCACCTGAGCAGTTTAACACCAGCTGATAGTGGGAACTACTCCTGTCAGTGTGTTAATCTTGATTTAACTTATTTTCTCAATCTGATCATCACAGTTTATGGTGAGTACATTTTATATTCCTTGTGTCAAACCTTTAGTAACTATATAATCTCTAACAGTATTTGTTTTATTTCCAATAGACTCAAATCCCAATGATAATCTATCAGATGAAGTTTGGAGCCAATCTACAGGAGTGACTCGTCTTTCTGCTTTAACTGCTGCAGTTCTCCTAATTATAGTTTCAGGTTTTCTGATATTTATTTACAGAAGGCGTTCACATTGGTGAGAATCTAATGCAATATTCATAGTTTAGTGTATTTAGTCTTTTACCTAAATACAAGCTTCACAGTTAAAACTGCTGATTTTAAATTTCACTTGTGATCTTTATGTGCATCTTGAACATCATTATTCCATTATCTTGAATCTAAATTGTCATTTTTTAATACATTGTCTGAACTTCATCTTTAGATTATTGTACTAAACTTTTACACTAATCTGAGGTTCCTCTCGTATTAAAGCACCTGTTTAAGATCTGAAACATCTGGATCATCTGTGCACAGATCTACTTTGACCACAGTGAGTAAATATACTTATTTTTATGTTGTCATTGTCACAGAACCCTTTTTTCTTTGCTGTTTGTTACTAAGAAGACTAGAAAACACACCCAGAACATGTTTCTATCTACTGAACTTTGCAGACCACTTTAGAGACTTCAACCCTCCAGCTATATGTCCAGTTGTTTTCACATCACTCATCTTTCCACTGGAGTTTTTTAAGTGGTGGGTTTCTGGAAGTTGCAGAAAATAATCACAAGATGACACTGTTGAGCTCACAGGACGTCGAGCTGCAGTAACCAAACTAAGTCACTGAACAATCATTATATTCACACAAACACGCATCATGATACCAAAACTGTCAAAAGAAACTGCTGCAGTGCAAACATTAAAATAAAAGGAATTTAATCAGTTGCTGCCTTTTAATGAACAGTTTTAACAGTTCTTTAATTTGTTCTTTGCTGTTTATTTTAACATTGTTTAGGGTGAAGACAACACAGATGAACTGTACACGGGTCTCCAGCGGCCAACAACACACATCTATCAGACTGTTTCTTCAGGTCACCGTCAGCATGAAACTCAAACAAACTCGGCTAACGACACCATAACTGATGACCTGGAAAATCTGGAAAGGAACAGGATTTATAGAATCTATGAAAATGATATGAGATGAATAAAGTCTGATAAACATTTGGCCAAATTTCCTTTCAATGTTTTAATGAGCAAGACTAATTATGAAGCTTTTTCAGTTCTTAGCATCAGTTTGTGTGGACAGAATCTGCTTGCTGAAGAATGACAGCTTAATAATTTCAATTGATTTTTCCCAGTAACAAATCCCTTTTTTAAACTTATATTAAAGAATGAGCTGACCTTTGAACTCGTCTCGTCATCAATTTTGTTTTTGTTACATTCACATTTTTAGGTTTTAGGGGGAATGGGGGGAGGTTGTAGAACACAATATTCCTGGCAGGATGTATATATGGCTCTTTGGAAAAAGTACTGCAACAAACTTCAGTGTTAAGAATCTGTGAACTCCTTACATTCAGACAGATCAGTTTCTTGCAGCTGCTGATGGATATTTGTTGCATTTTTGTGTCTGGTTGTAAACATGTTTGTGGGAAAATGTTGCATTAAGCGACGAGGGATCTAACCTACATCAACCTGCTACATCAACCAGGACACTTTCTTCTCTCAAGCTTCAAAATATATGAAGACAACAAAGCAGACTTGACAGCTAGATTTGATCTCTAGTCTTATTAAGACCCTGCAGTTACAGGAAGTGAGGCAGGAAGTCCTGCCCACCAGAACATGCAAGGTTATGTTTGCATCTAGCTGTGTCATAGTCTGATAAAAGGGGCTGCAATACAGAAAAGCACATTGTCTGCTAGGTAATATAAATAAGAGTTGACTGTTTTGTTTTGAGGAAACGTTTGACCCAACAGGACTAATAAATAGAGATGCAAACCTGCAGTTTGTGTGCTCTGTTGTTTCAAAGAGCAGCGGTCAAAGGAGGCGCGTTTCCTTTTCGGAAAAAGTGACACGTCCTTGTGAACCACTTTGAAAGGCAAGAATTTGTGGTTTGAGTCGATCAAACTGTACAGACAGTTCAGACGGCCTCAGTTCAGTGCAGCAGCAGACGTTACAGTCACAGGGTAATTAGATGGATGCATTGAGAATCAGCTTTTTACTGCTGCTGCCATGTTTCGTGTGGCTTTTGGACGGCAAAGGTAACGTTGGAGTTGATGTATTTTGACTCGTCTTATACTATGAAATGTCAGTTTCTGTTCATTTCATTCACATCTGCTCCATTTTTTTGTTGATCGACTATTACAGCATTATAACTATTTCTGAATTGAACTTTACTTTTTGCAGTGATTCTTGTGAAATCGATTGGGAAAGAATCTGATTTCACTCCAATCTGCACCAACAAAACATCAAATACCATCATAATGATCATTTGTAAGATCAGAACAGAGAGAAACAGTGGAGAGCAGTGCAGCCTGCGGTATAAGAATGGAGGTGACTTTGTTCATGAATGTGACTCCAGGTTCTCACTGAAAACCAGGAATCAAACTGTGTTTCTGCACCTGACCAGTTTAACACCAGCTGATAGTGGGAACTACTCCTGTCAGTGTGTTAATCTTGATGGAACGCATTTTCTCCATCTCAGCATCAGAGTTAATGGTGAGAACATTTAATATTGCTTGTGTAAAATGTTTAGTTGCTATATAATCTCTAACGATGTTTGTTTTACTTCCAAAAGACTCAAATCCCGATGATAATTCATCAGATGAAGTTTGGAGCCATTCTGGAGTGATTCTTCTTTCTGCTGCAGTTCTCTTGGTTATCAAAGTTTTAGTCATTCTGGTATTTATTCACAGAAGACATTCACATCGGTGAGAAACTGATTCAATAGAGTTTGTTATTTTAGACTTTGGCTTCCCAAACAAAATCATTGGTTTTAAATGTTATTTCTAGTCTTTTCTGCTTCTTCAACACAGTTATTTCATCATCTTAAATAAAAACTGGCATTTATTTCAATGTTTTACCAACGCTACATTTTGATGATTATACTTTGACACTAATCCTTAATTCTTACAGCTGTTTAAGACCCAAAACATCTGGATCATCTGTATCAGCTGCCGCTATAGTGAGTAAATATAATTTACCATTTTAAAATTTACACCATTGTTTTTTTTTTGCCAAATGGCATAAAGAAGGCTAGAAAAAAAAAAGAACAGGCATTCTTTTTTATTCTCTATTTTCCATTCTACTTTTCAGACCAATTTAAAAATTAGAAGGGTGTAGCATCCAGCCAACAATACATTCATTTGTGTTTCCATCTTCCATTTATCTTTCCATCCATTCAGTTTTGGTTTTTGATCAGAGTCACATGTTTGGGTGCCCAGACCGACATCGGAAAGATCTGAGAGACTGAAAAATACATCTTATAAGTCTGCTGCATCATGAAGTGGTTTCCTTTTGCTGTTTAGCTTTTGTCATAGAGAGTTTGTTCTATCTGATTGCTGCTGAGAAATTTTTTATGAGTGTTTTCAAATTCAGATTTGTACAGGAATGATTTCTGTCTCTTTAAACAATGAGGTAAAGCCCAGATGATGAGTTAAAATTGCAGATCATGTAGATAACAATAGGAATTTGACATTGTGAAGTTTGATAATAGATCCAAGTTGCAAAGTACAAGGAGAAAATCAGAGGGCAACAAATAGAGCCCTGTGGCACACCAGTCAGAACAAGAAGATAAACATAGATGTTTAAAGAAATAAGACCAGATATCATTATTGTGATGTTTAGGAAATAGAAATGTTTTTGGTAATTCTAAAATATGACGTTTGACCTGACTTAACTTCAGACGGTGAGAAAAAAAAGGTGTATGTGTTTTTCACACACACTTCTGGTTTCTTTTGTATATAAAACATATTGAATAAATAAGACTTTTATGGCAGTTGAATCATCAGAAATAAATAAAGTCTGTGTATCTGTTTGATGAATTAACATAAACCACAGTCAGAACAAATCCTTTACTGTTACCAAGTTTGTGATTAATTCTGGTTCAATAATTAGACTGTTTCAGCTCCAAGAATAGAATGATGAACTAAGTTCATTTACATAACAAAGGCAACCATATACTATAGAAAATAACCACAAGATGGCAGTGTTTCACTAATACAGAGAACCGTAGATGGAGGAAAAACGCTCACAATATGCATACAAACATTAATGTTCGCTGTGCCGAAACTGTGAGAAGAAACTGCTGCAAATGTGAATCAGAGAAATAAATATTTAAAAATTACATTATTTACATAAATAAATAGTAGATTTACCTGTAGAAAGATTTTCACTAAGGAGAGACGTAAATTGATGTCTGACTTGATAAAGGGTATTTTGCTTCAAAATTGTTTTTAATGTTTTATTATATAATGTTTATAATGTATAATTATATAATGTTTTAATAACCTTATTATTGTTTAGGATGACGATAACTCGAATGAGCTGTACGTAAATCTCCAGCGGCCATCCAGAGACTTCTATCAAACCGTCTCCTCAGGTCAGCATCAGCATGCAGCCAACAGAAACTCAGCCAACAAGAAAGAAACAGATGACCTGGAAAATCTGGAAAGAAACAGGAATATTTATGAAAACTAATAATGTGTCAGGATAAATACAGTTTGATTTACATCAGGCTGAATTTTCTTATGTTTTACTGTATTAATTCAGCTAACATGACGTATGTAAATTTACCTCTTTGTGCAGACAGAGTCTGTTACATTCTCATGTCTTATCAACTGTGTTATGAACAGAAGATATTTCTATATTTGCAAAGCTGTTAAAACACTATTAATGCACTTCCTGCAGGGGTCAGAAAGTATGTACATATAAAATCTACTTATTATTTATGTATTTGTGTATTATGTTTTTCATTTGTCTTGCTTGAAGATGTATGGTTTATATAACATCACTGATGCTTAGTGGTGTCCAGATGTTTTTGTCATGGTGGTCAAAATCATCCGTGTGAAAAGGACTCGCAGCCAGAAATAAAGTTTAAGGAAATGCATAAGAATTCATTTGTTTTTGTCTTTTAATTAAACATTAAGGCAGTCTTTTTTGTTGTTGTTAAATGGGAGTCTATAAATCTTTGATATCTCTTAGCAAAAAGAAGACGTCAGCAATTGCTGTATTTATCCACGGCTAAACAATGGTGGAGAGTCACAGGAACAAGAAAATTTTGAAAATATTGTCTTTTAGCAGCATTGCTGTCTTCTTGAATTGTGATTAAAGGTTGAACAAATTCATTCAGAAGGGCGCTAACAGCCCCCAGCCTTCATCTTCAGTCTATGTTCCACAGACTAAAGTTAAACTCTGGTTTATCTCTGTAGCTTCCTAATCACCAGATATATTCAGGAACTGTTTTCTCTTTTAAAACAGGACTGAACACATGACTAAATTACAGCACAACAGTTAAACAGGAAGCAGTTTAGCTAATGGAGGAATATGCTAACTTATCAACAGGTCAGGTTACCCCGAGGCCTCACACCACCAGATTATTCGCAGCTTCAGTTACTACAACTACAAACCAGCAATCAGGCCCAAAACCTGGGAGTAGTGATGGACTCTGACCTGAACCTTCAGAGCCACATAAAGACAGTCACAAAGTCGGCTTTCTATCACCTGAAGAACATCTCTAGGATTAGAGGACTAATGTCTCAGCGAGATCTAGAGAAGCTCATCCATGCATTTATCTTTAGCTGCATTGATTCCTGCAACAGCGTCTTCACAGGTCTGACTAATAAATCAATCAAACAGCTGCAGCTGATCCAGAAGCTGCTGCTCACATTCTCACTAAAACCAGGAAGCTAGAGCACATAACACCAGTTTTAAAGTCCTACACTGGCTCCCTGTAGCTCAAAGGATAGACTTTAAAATACTGTTGTTAGTTTATAAATCACTGAACGGTTTAGCACCACAATACCTTAAAGATCTGCTAGTGCCGTACCAACCGTCCAGGCCCCTCAGATCTTCTGGTTCTGGTCTGCTCTGCATCCCCAGAACCAGAACGAGACGAGAAGCAGCATTCAGCTTCTACGCACCACAGATTTGGAACAAACTTCCAGAAAACTGTAAAACAGCTGAAACACTGAGTGCCTTTAAATCTCAAATTAAAACCCACCTGTTTAGAGTTGCTTATGGATAGACTGAATGGTTTTACTTTTAATAATGATTTTAACTCTTCAAATATTTTTCAAACTCTGTCTTCTGTTTTTATTTTTATTTCAAATTGTGAAAAGCACTTTGAAACGCCTTGAATCCTTGTAAGATACAAAAAGTCTGAGGTTCGAGAATCCTTGTATGATCTCGAGGTTTGAGATGTTTTAAAATGTTTTCACTTTTAATTTTTACTTTTAATAATTTTCTATTTTCTAATCTTTTTCAAAATCAGTCTATTTCTGTTTTCATTTTTATTTTAAGTTGTCTAAAGTACTTTGAAATGCCTTGCTGCTGAAATGTGCTATACAAATAAAATTTGATTGATTGATTGATTGATTATTCGAAAAGTCAACCTGTTGCCATCATTTTCTCTGACTGAGGTGACAAAACCTATTTAACTGTCTTGTGGTACAACAATATTTGCAAAGATTTGTTTTTGATTCCTTGTGAGGAATCAAAAAGTGAGTTGTGCTGACTTTACAACTCAAGAAAGTAAAACTGAAAACACAAATGAAAGACCTACCTTCAAGCGGTGATGGACCTTCATGAGCTCACATTCAAGACTGTAAAAGTGTGAAGACCACAAAGCAAATAATGACATTTAGATCTTATGTCTTACAGACACCAAATCGTTGCAGAAAACAAGGCAGGAAGTCCCGTCTGTCATGACAACATGCTGTCATGCTACTAGCTTTGTTCTGACGTAAGATGGTGCAGAAAATACATGTTCTAATTGCTAATAACCATTATAGTTCATTGTTTTGGTTTTAAGCAAACTTTTGACCTAACAAGGTCTTTAAACTGTAACGATGAGATGTGCAGAGATAATTCTGGTTTGTGTTCTGTTGTTTCAAAGTGAAGCGTCATGTAGACCCGTTTCCCTTTTAGAAAAAGTGTCACATCCTCTTGAACCACTTTGAGAGATGAGAATTTGTGGTTTGAGTCGCCCAATAAAAGTTCAGAGGACAGTTGAGACGGCCTCTGTTCAGTGCAGCAGCAGATGTTGCATCGATGAGCAGGTTAGATGGATGCATTGAGAGTTGGCATTTTACTGCTTCTGCTGTGTTTTGCATGCTTTTTGGGCGCTGAAGGTAACGTACAAAGGTTAATTTTCTTTCAAGTGAATCTTTAATTATTATTTTTTATCTCTTTCTCTTTTTTACTGTTTATTCAATGTTACACGACTGTGTTTCTGTTTTAATTATATAAAGCACTTTGACATGCCATGCTGCTGAAATATGCTATACAAATAAAACTTTGATTGATTGATTGATTGATTAATTGAATAGTTTTTGTTAACCTTAGTTTCATCTGCTCTATTTTAAAATTCCACTCTTACAGCAATCAGACTATCACATTCATTGTACTTTCCTGTTTGCAGTGACTCTTGTAAAAACAACCAGAAAAGAATCTGATTTCACTCCAATCTGCACCAATGAAACATCAAATACCATCATAATGATCATTTGTAAGATCAGAACAGAGAGAAACAGTGGAGAGCAGTGCAGCCTGCGGTATAAGGATGGAGGTGACTTTGTTCATGAATGTGACTCCAGGTTCTCACTGACAACCAAGAATCACACTGTGTTTCTGCACCTGAGCAGTTTAACACCAGCTGATAGTGGGAACTACTCCTGTCAGTGTGTTAATCTTGACGGAACGTATTTTCTCAATCTGATCATCACAGTTAATGGTGAGCCACTTCTATGTTGCTTGTGTCAAACTTATAGTAACTATATATTCTCAAACAATGTTTGTTTTATTTCCAATAGACTCATTTCCTAATAATAATTCCTCAGATGAAGTTTTGAGCCAGTCTACAGGAGTGACTCTTCCTTCTGCTTTGACTGCTGCAGTTCTCTTAATTTTCATAATTTCAGTTATTCTGGGATTTATTCACAGAAGACATCAACATCGGTGAGAAACTAATTCAGTATTCATAATTTTGTTTTATACTCAGACTCGAAGTTCACACCATCTTCTTTTGAAAGAAAGAATTGTTCTGTTGTCTGTAGTTAAGAATAAATCCGACCGCCGTCTCTCTGTTGCTTCTGTCTTCTCTTTAGTTGTTAAAGCGCTGAGAGCCTGAGCTCTACTTACTTTCATTTCCTGTCTTATGTAAATCACTGTAATAAGAATCTGTTTATTTATAACTGTTACATTTCCAACAGAGAGCAACCAGAATCGTGCAGACATAATCTAGAGGAGGTAATTTACATGAAATAAATTGATGCATTTTATTTCATTTACACATGCAAATTTTTAAGCTTATTCTACAACATTTTGTTCTGCAGGACTCGACTGAAATCGAGCCGTACAGCTCCTACAGTCAGAAGGAAAATTCACTTTATTCAACAGGCATAATGCACAGCTGTCAAATTAATTCTGACTATGCAAATATTTTCACTTGACCAGACAAATTTGACTTCACAGCCCTTGGCTGTAGTTTAATTTGTGTTCAATATGTCTTGTCATACTCAGTAAATGTCCTTGTATTCATTAATGTTGGAATGTTGTTGCCATATAAGCTAATTCCTTTGTGTTTCGTTTCTTGTTGTGTTCTGTTATTTGTGCAGTTGGATTTAGTTCTCTGAGATCAATGATTAACTTTTCCACTTGATTTGTAGTTTATCTCAGTTTTAGTTCCTGGACTAACTCCCCCAGTTTCTCTGTTTTCTGCTTGGCTCAACATCAACTTTGATTAGTTCATCTGGTTTATCAGTCATTTTCCACTCCTGCTGCAGAATAAAAGCTCACTGGTTCTCATTGCTGGAGTCTTTGGTTACACTTTCTCTTTCTCTTTCACTGACTCCATGTTCTTCTCTTATTTTTATTTTTACATCATTAAAAACTTGACTTTATGCCTCAGCATCTAAAACATTTTGTCTGCTGATTTTCACTTGTGCTTCCAGTTTTACACACAAACTCTATTTTGATTATCGGCAGGTGCAGATCTAACCATACTGAACAGTAGCATATGTCCTTCATCTTACAAATAGGCGTTTATAAATGTATTAATTATCTAAAGATTTTAGAATGTAGTTGCTGGCTGCTACCACTGGATGACAGTAGACGGAGGCTGAGGGGCAAATGACATTTAAAATGAAAACATCTTTTTGTAATATAACATTTCAAAAAGAGGTTTTTATTAATTATATTATATATTAATATTTTCAGTTAGATTCTTTTTTATTGCCGTGATCTCAACAGCTGAAGTGTATCCTTAATAATTAGATTTTTTGTTTCTATGTACGCTAATTCTCATATTTCTCTTGTACTTTTGTCATTTTCTTACTTTTACTTTTGTAATCTTTAGTTATGAATTTTGAATTTATGAAGTTATGAATTTTAGTTATAAGAAAACATATTTCTGTTTATAATTGTCTCTGTGGACCTATTAAACTCCTTATAATATTCAACATAAGTGTTAACATTTAAGATTTGGAGTAGTGGATTTTACACTTTTAAGCTGTAGTCAATATGTAGTAAAAATATAATTTAACCGTTTTGAAATCCTTATTGCCCCCCATTGGTGGTGAAATAATGTAACTGCATGTCTTCTTCAAATGAATTGTAAAATTCATATGGCTATGGCATGGAAGGTTATTTATTTTTCATATTTTATCATTTAATATATATTTATGACTGCTTAATTACAACTGTATTGCCATCTATGTCCACCAGATGGCAGAAATCTGCCTTCTCTGCCTTAAGTTTTTTCCCCCCACAAACTGTCTGTCTATTGCCCTCTTGTGGTCACAAGCTGGAATTACACACTAAAATCATTCAGCCTCGTCGCCAAAGGACTAGGCTGAAGTCCTTCTGCATCAATTAATCTAATACTGAATTAGATTAATAATAACATCATGAGTAGTTATTGTTGAACAGAAGGACTGATGCTCTGTGGAGCTGCTTCTAATTCACACTTACAAAGAGGAGCGGACACAAATAGGAACTGCAACTACAAATAAAGCTGCGCAATTTGCATGATCTGCATTTCCTTAGAATTAAAACACTTGAAACTGAATTTATCTGTACATTAATTTGCTGCACTCACATAAATTATTACAACTGCTGCTCTTCACATTACTACACATTTATTAGTTATTCTTTCACAAAACAATTTAAAAACCAAAGCCGTCCCCTCAGGACCATAAGCTGGACAGTTTTTATATCAGGGCATGAGTGCTTTTTTGTTCCCACCCTACTTGTTATTTCTTTGAATATTTTTACTGTGCAAATTTCTATTTTCACAAAATAAAAAAAGCAGATACTAGATAAATACACCAGATATGCACCAGATGTCTGGTTTGTCTGTATCATGTATCTGTAATTATATTTAATAATTATGTTAAAATATTGGTTCCTGGTTTATGATGATTCAATAAAATGATTAATTATGAATAATTACTGTTTTTTCTGTTTAGTTGACTGTTTGATTACAAGGATTTCTTGTGGTGAAATCAACAAAAAACCCATTAATTACTTTTATTGGATTTTCCTCCTTTATTATATTAATATAAACATGACATATGCTACTGTTATGCATCAGTGTGTAGATCTGATTCTGATTATCGACAGGTGCAGATCTACACACTGATGCTGAACAGCAGCATGTATGTCTTTCAGTTACAAATAAGGTTTTTTTAAAATTTATTAATAATCTAAAGATTTTAGAATGTAGTTGCAGGCTGCTACCACTGGATGGCAGTAGACGGAGAAAGCTCAGGACAAACGACATTTAAAATAAAAAATATTGCTTAATCACAGCAATATAACATTTCCAAAAGTATGTTCTTTTTAAATCATATTATTTCTAAAAATAATTGTTTGATTTTTTTATTGCAGTGTCTCCATATTGTCTTTTCATCAGTTTTAGAGATTTGTCCTGATTTTGTGATTTAACTTTTTTTTCTTTGCAATGCTCCTTATTTCTTATATATTTCTATATATTGATGTGTGGGTGTGTAATATGTCATATTTGTGACCTCCCTCTGATTTATAATTTTCACTAACAGTTGAAAGGAAATATCTAAACTTCTGATAAAGTCCTCAAGTAATACAGAAAGTCGCTGTAACCAGTGTTTACGATATCAGTTTCTACATGTTTGCATCAACTGATCTGCTTTGAGTTGAAATTTTTTGGATATTTTTTTTGTATCAGAGGGGGTAAATATTTAGAAATATTACAAAACCAACATCATTTTACATACAGGCATTTTATTATCCCAGTGGGAAAAATCAGACAATAAAAAATATCTATGGTGTCTGTGGTTTTATGTTGCATCTCAGTTCACATTTCTAACCAAAATTTTGGCTCCAACTATAGCATGTTGTTTATAGCATGTTGTTTCTTTTTGACATAATGAAACCACTCGTCACCACGTCCTGGAAAATGTGTCATTTGCTCTCAAGACGGCCTCAAGCGTTACAGCTGACCTCACAGCAGAACATAAGAGATTTTAACAACGGTCATATTTAGAGACTGATTGCGTAACGCCTTTTCGCCTGCTGGAGTCAGATGATTGAAACCAGATCTGAAGAAGTGTGTGTCTTTATTTGTTAAGAGTTCTAGAGCGCAACCAAATTTCTAAGTAGGGCATCAAAAACAATTTTGAGGTTACACTGCAGCAAACAGCCGTTTCTTCGACCGTGGAAATTTGGGGAAGATGCTCTGACTCAGCGTGATCAACCTCTCAGGGTGTGTCAAGTGTGTCCTGGTCTGATGTATTGGGCCAAAAAGTGATACTTTTTTTAAAAATTAAAATAAAGTCAATTTCATTCTTTAACATATTAGTTTTTCTTTTACTGAACTCTCATATTTTTTTTTTACATAAATCTAACTTTTTCTACAAACGCTAGTCAGCAGTGTGCTCCTTTTATTTTGCAAATGTAGAATAAATACAACAGCATCACCAAACTAGGCGTCTGCTTAGCGCGTCTAAACCAGCAGGGGGCAGCCGAGGGTACCTATAGTCAAAAACATGCCTCAAAGCTGTAGAGGTCTCTTAAAATTCCTGTCTAATAGGTTTGATTAATAAAATAGACAACATTTTAAATTCAAAATATTTTAATATGCAAGATATTCAAAAAATAATGTACATCTTGCAAATAAATATCAACCAAAAACGAGAGGTGAAAGCACTGCAGCCCGTCTGGCTTGTCTAGCAACACATATCAATGTATTTATCAAGCAGCCATTCTGTGATTAAGGAGGGGAAAATCAGAACAACGTCTTTGGGAAGTTATAACTGGAAAATCAAGTTCTCCTGAAAGCACCTTGAAATGTTTTGTTGGCTCCGAATAAACGTTTTTTTCTCTGACAGTTGTTTGGCGGACCAGTAAAACCAGTGAGCACTTGGACTCTGTCGTACTTTTTCTGTCTTAAACTGGACTTTAATCAATTCATTAGATTAGAATATAAATTATATAATATATATAAGTATATATATATATATATATATATACATATAAGCTCCACTGTAAAAACTGGGAATGACTTTCATTCATGTTTAATGAATAACTTGTCGCATATTTTTACAAACGAGATTGTAGTTTGATCAATCAAGTTTGGAGGAATTAAGATGCATTTTGCACGTATTTTGTAATCAGAAGCCTCCTACTGGTGGAGTCATGAAAAAGAAATGTGTTGGCAAAGTTGCACGTTTTCTGTTTCAACATATTCCGGATTATGCAACTCTGTAACGATCCTTCTAGTGAAGCCCAAACTTCAGTAACCAACACAGACTGAGACGTTGGTGCATTTTTCCTGTTTCTGATCAAAGTGTGGATTGGACTTACTGTATTGATGTGGTTTTGAGCTTGAGGTCTTCCTTATAATTTTTTTTTTTTTTATGGTGATTTAGGATTTTCAGCTCGAGTTCCCCTGGAAAGAAACAAAAGTGAAAACTCAAGTTCTGCATCCTAAGGATGCTTTTTATATTTGAAAGCAACTTTCTTGTTTGTTTTTTTTTAACCTTAAAAGTTACATTTGTGCTGCTTTTGACTACAGAACCATCAGACAACCTATATGACAAAATGTATTTATGTTCATTTTCTATCTGACTGAAATATATGTTGCAATTCTGGGATGTTTTGGTTTTACTTTTCATATTTGTTCATAATCCTATCCAGGAACTCCTGCTTCACCCCTCGCTCCAGAAACACTGTTAGGTTAATTTAATTGTAAATAATTGTGACTTTGACCTTCTTAGACATGTGTGGTTGTTTGTTCTGTGTTGCCCTGCTGGGTGAACACTTCCTCTTACTTTCTCTTTCCTGAAGACTCATTTAGTGCATATAAATATGTCTTAAGTCGGTTTCTTGCAACTTTTATGTGTCTGCTTGAACACATATGAATCAAATAGCTTGAGAACTTGCATGCAAAATGCATTTCTATTTATTGAGAACTAGCTTGAGACCTTCTGCATGCAGAGAAGGTCATTCAGTCTTTTGATTCAGGTGAATGGACCATCTAAAAGTTGCAGGACTTTTAGATGGTGTAGGTCCCTGTTGAGATTAAATAGTAATTTTATTTGCATTTAGACAACCCTTCACATCACACACCAGGAAGCTTTAATTGCATTTATTTGACTGCATTAAGAGAAACAGGACACTAAAATCTTTCATAAGTCTAAATATTATTGTTTGTTTTTTTAAATTCTACTTTCATTTCATTTCTGAAACCCTTCGACAAACAGATTTTCTTTGTTTATGTTTTCGCAGTCTGGTGTTCCCCGGACTCTAACTTCGACATTCCTGCTTATTTGCAGAGGAAGTACGAGGTCAAGAGCATCTGACCTGAAACCCCCTCCTCTTTACATTTCAGCTGTGTAGCTTCCTTTTTTTCTCCATCTATACATGCAATTTGTGCAGCTGATTGTGTTCACATTTCTGTCATATTATTTTTCCTCATCGGTTACAATGATTCTTTCTCAGGAATTGTGCAGACTTGCAGAATTTGGGGTCAAAGGAACACGTTGTCTCAGCACAATTCAAGGGACTTTCAGTCCAAAAAAAAAACACAAAAAACATCAGCTATCATGACTAAGGCAGCATGTTCAGCAGAATATTTGCTAACAAGGGTTCAGTGACTTGTAAAAACCTTTTTACATATTACTTTCACTACCTAGAGTTGGTTGTTATTAAAGGTGGATGCTCTCATTGCTCTGTTTGGATAAGAGCTTAAATTTCTGCTAAAGAGCATCTTTTCTTTATAATGTAAGACCAAAACACTGAGATAAAATGCTGCTGTTCCAAACATAGAGTTGCACACTTGTTATTTACCTGCACAAATGATGGTTATTTTCCCCAGTCAGTCACGATGTGATGGTTTTATGTGTTTGAACTGTGGTTATCGTGTTTCTGAAGGTATTCCCCGGCTCAAAGTTCAAACCTCCGAGACTGGGAAGCAGGATTTGAGAAGAACGAGAAAGAAAAGCTGCAAAATACAGAGATGTTTGAGCATTGATCACTTTAGAAGCTATTGTATTGTTTGTTTGTTTGTGTTTATTTAAAAAAAAAAAAAAAGATTTTCAACTCAGTATACAGGTGTAGATTAGAATCTGAAAGCAGAATGCCTGGATATTCTGAAGGATCTTTAGGGGAATCACCACCGGTGATTTTGTCTGAAACTTCCTGAGTGAAAGCTAGTTACCTGAAATGATAATAATATGTGAAAAGATCCAACTGATCAGGAGGACCAATCAGAGCCAGGAGGAGGATCTTAGCCCTGTCAATCAGAGTTTCCAGGGAAACCGTCGTTGGACACCAACTATCCTTAACCTTCATAGTACCTTAACTTGTGGTGAACAAGCATGAGAGTGATTGACAGCGCTGAGCCCCTCCTCCTGGCTCTGATTGGTTGTTTCTGACTGGCACATCTTTACACTTAGCACAGGAGCTTTTTTTCATAGATTATCTGTCTTATATTGACTTGGCAATGATGACTTTAAGAAATATGAAACAAAAAAACAGATCTTTAAAATAAAATCTATATACTGCAGCTTTAAGGACGTATTTAAAATCCTATGAAAAAGTGTTTGACTTTGAAGTGACAACAAAATCTCTTCAAGATTGACTTTAATTTACTGAGTGCTGTGAAAACTACAAACATAAAGGCCCTGTGTTGATGATAACAGAGTTATCTCATGACCACACCCCACTCCAGAGGTCCTACGCAAATTATCTTGTAAGCTTGAGCATTTCAAGTTAACATCAACAATTAGAAACATATAAGTTGCACATTTGCAGAATGTAAAACAAAAAAAATGCCTTAAACAACGAGCGAATTGAACATACTGCTGCCAAACATAATAACAGCAGTGCAAGAAAAAAGTGTCCTTTGTGACAAGACAAATACATCTTGTATCTATTAGATTAAACACAACTGTGAATCGCAACAATTTGTATTTGCTGGAACTAATTATGAAATTATCTTATGCATAAGCTGTTTCAGTGACACATTAGCTTATGGCTGCATTTCTGTGTATCGGCTTAAAAAGAATTTCAGCTGCTCCTTTTGCAAAGAAACCCCCCAGAGGAAGGAACTGCTTTCTGACTGACTGGCAGACTGTGACTATCTGTGACCGGCAGGCGGAGAACGTTGAAAATGAGAGAAGTGACACTTTCAACCAAAAAACAAAACAAAAAAAAAAACAACTGTGCGTTTCAGTCTGACAGGAGGTTTAATTTAGACTCATAAAACCAAAGCAGTTAACATTTCCAGACTGATTCTGGTTTAAAACCAGATATAACCTGAGTATAAAATGTTCTTCCCTGACATATTTTATTTCAAGTTATATGGCATAATTACTCTCATTCATCCTTTTAGATACAGTAGCTATGGCTACATTTACTGCACACAGCTGTAAAACACTTAGAATTAGGTAACAATATGATTATTTTATGCATGCTTAAGAGCAAACCTCGCAGGCGATTCAGACTGAAACTAAAACATGAAAGAAAACACCTGAAGCAAAACAATTAAATATTTTAGTAATGCTAAATGTTTTGTGTATCTTTTAAACCCTCGCAGCGACAGATCAGAGCTGCCAGGTTCTTTCCTGCTCTCTGACTCTGAGGAAATAAACAGGAACTTCCCCATAGATGTCGTTATGGAAACTATATTGAGCAACAGATGCATTGAGGAATATGGTGTACACACCCCTAACAAAAAATGACAGGGTTGTGTGCGTATACAAACATCTGAAATCTTTTAACACGTTCTAAAGCTGTGCAGTTCAACTGAAACACACGTTTATTTGAATGAATCTGCAGCTTTACACACGTGAAGGTTTTGGGGCTGAGTCAGTAGCTCACAGAGGGGGTCATATCTATCCTGGTCATATCGATCCTGGTCATATCGATCCTTTTGCTAAGTTTCAGTTTTCATTCTGATTCAGTTTGTGATTCAGCCTGGACTGTCAGGAGAAAAGCATGTGAGGTGTTGTCTCTTTACAGATAAATTGATTACATTTTTATTTCTTGAACTTGAGGCAATTTGCTACAACTAACCATTCAGGGTTTTTTTTAGATTGTGTTGTCACTATTATTGGAAATACAAAAATGTCCACCCGAGAGTAACTTACCGTTACACCTCTCAGATCCTAGTCTGCCTGAAACTACATTTTTAAGCTGACCTACGTCAGACCGTAGTATGTCCTTCCTCAAAGTTTGAGATGATTAGTCAGGCTGTTTTCAACTCTACTTCTTAGCAAAACCCTTCCTGGCAAAGCGTTTCTCACCTGTTTGCTATCCCATGTCTTCTCCAATTACTTCGAAATATGATGCTATTGTATTCTAACCCTTTTCCTGACTGATGTCTTTGTACACTAGAATTCTTTGTAACATCTCTGCAGTCTATAAAAGATGTAAGAAATGATCTAGCATGATGTGACAAGTTGACTTTACTTGGTAATCATACGATTGTTTCATACCATGTAACGGTTATGAATCAACCAACCAAACCAGTCCAGGCTTATTGTGCTTGTAAATGCCTCTTCCTGTTCTCCTTTCCTTGGATTGAACAGAGGAAATTATAGCTTCGATTTCCTCTGACATATGCTGCCGAAGTTACAGTAATGCTCATAAATTCCCTGGAGGACATGGTTTCATGTTCCTGGGGAAATGGTGAGACGTGGACGCTACACATGTCACGATATCTGAGCGGTGATGAAACTTACCGAACATGAGCTCAGCAAACTTCTGTCACATTTTTCTTCTTTGACATTGCGCTTGAAGTGAGAAAGCCACAAACTGCAGACGCAAAACAAAAACACGTCAGACGGGAATTAAGTGAGAAAACAATGAAATTTCTACAAATGCAACAGTGTAACTTTATACTTAGTGTGGTTGGGATTTGTAAGCTGTGACTTTGTGTTTCCATGCGGTCTTAGCCGTTCTTCAAAATGGAAAAGGCAAGAAAACATTTTATCAGAGCAACGCGGTGATGTGTTGGAGTATCACAGTAAAACCATTTCTGCTGAGGTGCCAGTGACTGCGAGGGGCAAAGAAACATTGCTACATGTGTCAAATATCACAAACTTGTTCACACCTAACCAAAATGAAAATGTGATTGTAATCATGTGCGCACAACAGAAAATAAACCTTGAGTAAGCCAACAACTTTAGGGAACTTCTACTATTGGTGTTAATGTTCTTTCCCCTCTTGACTACTGGCAGCAAGGTCAAGTAAATATTTTCAGCAGAAGTGCAGACACTGTTTACTGGATGCTGAGTAATAAAATAAAAGCTGCAAAATGCACATAGTTTTGACTAGTTTCAGTCTTATTAGCAGAAACATAAAAATAAACCTCACAGAGCAGATCTAAACCTCATAGACCTAAAATTAAGTTTGTCTTATTAAAAAAGTTAAACCTTCAAGTCCTGTTTCAGTTCTTCACATGTGAATCTTAACATTTTAATTTTCCACAGAAATTATTTGCAGTGTTTATTTATGAATTTGTGAAAATAAAATATATTCACAAATGAATTGAGGCAGAGGGAAGCACCCATTCTCCTCCACAACTAGTGTTCATGAGTCAGTCAGGAGAATCCCACGCCCCGCCTGACTGATATATAAAAAAGGCAGCACAACCCAAACAGAAAGTATTTTCTGATCTTGCTGCAGCAGCGACACAGGATGCTACTGATCCTCTCTGTACTCTGTTTGGCTTTTAAAGGTAAGGTTACTTTTTGATCTCAATACAATTCTGTTTATTTTTACCTCACCTGTACTGACTGTATGTTTAGTTATGGAGTACATTATTATATGGTACAATAATATTGTTTTACTGTGTACAGTAAAAAAAATCTTCTTTCTGAAAGGGCTTGTAAGAATTTGGTTAACATAAAAATTGTATATATACATTTTAATATTAAAATGTTATTTTGTTATTTTTATTAATGTGAAATTTGATCTTAGGTTAAATTTGTGATTAGTCGTGCTAAAAAAGATCCAGTTCATGTAAATAATGAAAATTTATATTTATTATACATAATAAAACATACATTTTATTGCATTTTATAATACACTTTATAACATATAAAAGTGTATTATAAAATATATATTAAAAATAATAAAATCTATTATTTTACAAAAATACAGTTAAAATGTTATTGTATATCATAAAATATACAATTTTATGCATTTGACATCATTTATGGATTTGTGTATTTTTTTATTTATTTTAATTCAGTTTTAATTATTATTTATTTTTATTGTTTATTATGATTATTATTATGATGATGATTATTATTATTTCAGGATTTGGGCTATTTTCTTAAATTATTAGCATGAAATGTATTTGTTTTATTTGTGGTTTACTTACATGATCCAGTTGTATGTTGCATTTTTCTTTATATTCATGTAATTTATGGATTCATGCATTTCTATTTCAATTATTTCAATTTGGATTTATGCAACAATAATACATTTAGTTATTATTCTGTCACATCGTGTTGAACCGTTTTCACGTTGGTTAGGTCTCTCGCTGCCCTCTGTTTGCTGACCCTGTGTTTCTGTTTCCAGCCCAGGCCTCTCAGATCAGCCTCCATGGGACGACCACAGTCCCGTATGGTGGGGAGGCAAACTTCTACTGCATGCTAGCAAACCCAACAGGTAATGTCCCACATCTGGAGCATTTCCTGACAGCTGGCTCTAAATAAACAGCCACAACTCTTTCAAAGGTTACCTGTGACGTACTGACTGTTTGTTTTCCCCGCAGGCGTTCTGCAGGTCACCTGGCAGCGGGGTCTGAGACCGGAGTCATTGGAAAACATGGCAACATACAACAAACCTGTCGGGGAGCAAATAAATGAGCCTTTTAAAGGGAAGGTGATCTTGACCAACTCATCACTAAGCTCCTCGTCCATCACACTGAAGAATGTGACGTGGGCAGATGAAAACTGTTACGTCTGTTCTTTCAACGTGTATCCTGATGGGTCCAAACGGAAGCAGATCTGCCTCAAGGTGGAAGGTGAGCTGGTGCTTTTGTTTTTTTTACGGTAGTCTCCATATCAAAATGTCGGAAAGCATTAAGCAGGAGTAACAATTTCCAATTTTCCTTGAAGGAATATCAGAGATGCATAAAAAGAACTCCTCCGCAAGCAGTTCTGGCCATAAGGACAGAGAGGAAGAGCTCAGTTGCTCAGCCACTGGGAAACCCGCTCCCAAAATTTCCTGGAACACCTCCAATCTCACTCCAACAAACACTTCAGAGACTACAGTCATCAACAGTGATGGGTCAGTCACCACCAGCAGCAACATCACAGTGAAGATGCCTACAGACTGGAGGGGACACGTGTACTGTGTAGTGAACCCAGGACTGCCGGGACAGCGGCAGGAGGAATTCAATTTTTCTTCACCAGAAAAGGAGAAGGAGGAAGGTACGCATGCTGGACTTAAAAAGTTTTACAAGCTGTCATGAGGAGAATTGTGTAAACATGCTGTGTGTCCTGACCTGCTATCTGAGAGGGAACCAATCAGGAAGTGCCACTGCTGTGGAAGTTTAAATTCCAAATAATCTTTGACTGTCCCATTGATGTATGAATACCTGGCTCTGGTTCTAGGAAGTCCCATACAGGTGTAAGAAATTCCCTAAGAGTTCTCACTGCCTGGTAGTGATGTCAAACATTTACACACCTTCTCAATCAGGAAGTCAGGAAATCCCAGAAATTCTCTTCAAGGTTAGCTTCATTTCCTGGTGCACAAATGTCACCTATCTTAGTCCAGGATGTCAAG